>BMAO01026540.1:0-27486 GCA_019973975.1 Trichonephila clavata
CTGGGCGCGTGCACCGGTGTTCACCTGTCGGGCTGGTTTCTTTGTTGGATTCCTCTTGTTGTTTGTGTTGTTATGGGATTCTGGGGCATCCTGAATAGTTTGCAGGGTGCGGCCCGCTGCAATTTGCGCATTAGCTGGGGCCTTAATATTTTTCTTACAATCAGAGGTTGAGATGACCCCCTGAGCATTTAAGACATCTAGGTGCCTCTATTACAAAACCTAGAGTGATGGTAAAAACTCCTGGCATCTATAGCACTGAGGAGGCATTTTTGATTTATTTAGAGGCTCCGGCTTGACTCTAAAAAACCCTATGTGTGTTATATTGAAATATTCCCCTGATTGTCAGGGTTTCTAGGAAGGGTTACCAGGAATAATGGCATGTTGGCTGTGTCTGCTTGTTTTTTAGCAGTGTGATGTGACTGGGATCGAACCCAAAGTCACGGAGTTCCTGCATTAGTTCTACCTGGTCAAAATCAGTGGGTAACCCTCTGATCACGCATTTAAGTTGTTTGTTATGGTCCATCTCAAATGTGTGGGACCGCAACTTGTTTTCCGCAATGTAAGATTGGAGCTGTCTATGCTCAATAACGGACTTTGGGAAAATGCGGAGTTTCCCGTTTTCAAAGCGCCCCTCGAGTGGAGTACCAGTATGTTTCCCTAGCTGGTCGAGGAGCTCGGTAGCGTTTCTGCCTGCGTCGATGACGATCGAGGCAACGCGTTTCTTATTGGTGACTAATATAATTCACCCTCGTCTTCATTTGAAGGATCGTCGCCTTTAACGGCATCTTCAGACACGCCAGAACGGCGGTGGAAGTGGCGTCCTTCTGTGTAATTTGTACTCCCGAGTCATCCTCGGAATTGGTCTCTTCCATAGCCGAAGTTTCTACTTCGGAAAGAGTGGAAGTGGTGGGGGGAGCGGCTGCTCGAACGTTGCTTTTTACCCTGACCGCCCGGAGTAGGCGAACCGGTAGCACGCTTTGTCTGTCTAAGCTTGTTAGGCTTAGTAGGGCACAGTAGCAGTGGGAACACGCGCTTGATTTTGCTCAAGCTTTGAAAATTGTTCCTTAAACTCTCTAACTAATAGTTTGTTTTGACTTTCTCGAGCACTTATAGGCTATCCATTGGGCCTCGTTTATAACCTAAGTCTCTCAGTGGTGTTGTTGTCAGGCTGTTGGAGTGTGTCGATAATCTCCTCGAGGGAGTCGCACAATTCTCGCAATCAGCGCTAGATTTGCAATTATTTAATCGAGTGTTTGCTCTAATCGCGTCGAAACAAAAAGGCTCATAAGTAAACCATGTCACTTACCTTTGCGACGCATCATCTTGTCCTGGTTACGGACATGTCCATGGAGTAATCCAAATAGTGTCTAAAAGACAAGGAGTGCACGTGTAACACGAAACACAGAATCACAAAATTGTGTAACGTCCGAAAAAATCGGAGAACACAAAAATAAACGTAAACGATGAACACTGAAGTAATGTAGATCAGGAACCGAAAATATGAATTTTCCCTTCTACCTTGGTTATATTCCCTTAACCGCAACTCCGCAGCGACCAATCGCGAGCCAGCATCTCGTTTGGGGGTGTGTTCTGCAGCATATAAGGACGTTTCAAAAAATTTCGGGCATCATTGAAACCCTTGTTACAAATATGTCAGGACGAGGTAAAGGCGGAAAGGGACTAGGAAAAGGTGGTGCCAAGAGACATCGTAAGGTGCTCCGTGATAACATCCAAGGTATCACGAAGCCTGCTATTAGGCGTTTGGCCAGACGTGGTGGAGTGAAACGTATTTCCGGTCTGATTTACGAGGAAACTCGTGGTGTCTTGAAAGTGTTCTTGGAAAATGTTATCCGTGATGCCGTCACTTACACCGAGCACGCCAAGAGGAAAACCGTAACTGCCATGGACGTCGTCTATGCTCTTAAGAGACAGGGACGTACTCTTTACGGTTTCGGCGGTTAAAAAAAAAAAATCACGCCTCGGTTTGTTTGGAAAAAAAAAAGGCCCTTTTCAGGGCCACAAAACGTGATGAAATAGTGATACATCGGTAGTTGTCGTTCTAATTAAAATGTCCATTTGTGTAGTGTTTATTAATATGTTCCAAAATTATACTATCTGTGTAATTCTCAGAAATGTTCCTTTTTTCGTAATTGAGGTAGATAGGGAACACTTGCTTTTTAATACTCCCATGTAAAATTAAAATATTGATTTGATTGCTGAAATACTTATAATTTAATCACATTATAAATGTAAGGGAAGTTGCGTTAAAATGTGAAGGAGTACTGAACTTTATTTTTTTTTTAAAAAAAAAAAAAAGTCGAAAGATAAATTTCGCTCTATTATTTTGTGTAGTGACACCCTTAAATTCGCTGTTTGCGAAATCGGTGGGCGGGGGGGGGGGTAACAGGCAAGAGGCGTGTAGAATTAGGGAGTTCCTACCCCCGAGGGGGTGTACCTCCACATCAGAATTTATTGGCCCATTCAATAGGTTTCACTGGATGGGCTGAGCCTCCCAGTGATATGATTGGCAGACTAATCAATCCTATCGGTGGGTCATATGGTTTCACGCGACTCAGTTCATTGGTCAAGCTAGTTTTATAGACGATCGGAATGCGGAAACGTCTTATTACGCATCAGTTGTAGTTCACTGCTTCTTAGATGTGGATTATCCGTTTTGTTAATGGCAAAAAGATAAATAAAATCTTCTTTCAACTGTGTAATGTTTTTATTTGGTATGAGTGATAATGAAATGTATGATGCACAGGTGTAAAATGAATGATTACTTCTTTTATATAAAAATAAAAAAAAAAAGGTAACTTTCGTCTTATAACTCTGCACGAAATTTTGCACAATGTTTTATTTGTATTTAATTGTATAGTGTTATGTATGTATGCATGCATGCATATATATGTATATATATACATACATATATGTCAATACATACATGCATACATACACATGTCAAATGAAGGATTGCTTTGGGTAAATGACGTTCATTTTACAACTGCACACAATTTTTTCAAATGTTTTACTTGCTGTATAGGTTTAGTTTATATTGTGTGTTAGTGTTGTTTAATATTGTGTAATGTTAGTATACATGTAGAATTCAGAGAAATGACTTTAACTATAATTTTTTTTTTTTTTTTTTTTTTTGCCGATTTTCCGCCACACTCCTCACAAGATTGAAATTAACGCGTGGTTTTAACCCGTTGCATCCGAACGGATTCCATCTTGTTTTCTTGGACTGAAATTTACCTACAAATGGACGCAGTCTGGTTGATACGTGTTAATCTTTCGTGTGCAAAACACGTAACGCTTCTGTGGAGAGTCGGTAGTGAACTCGGGTGCCATCCTCGTCACTTTTTCTATTGTTCTTAAGTCGGCTGCCTTCCTCGTCACTTTTAACTGTCTTTTATAGTTTTTAGGTCCTTTGCCAACAGCCCTGGCCATTATTCAGACTCCCACTTTAATAAAATTGTCAATCATTTGAGCTTTTTCCTTTACTTTTTGCATATTTATGGCTCTGAAAAGAGCCTTTTTTTTTTAAAGTGCGAGAGAGTCCTTTATCCGCTTATTTTTTAGCGGTCTTTTTAGGGGCAGCCTTTTTAGGAGTTTTTAACTTCTTGGGCTTGGGTGCTTTGGGTTTGGTAGCCTTCGCTGCCTTTTTAGGGGTCTTGGGTTTCGCGACTTTCTTAGCAGCTGGTTTCTTTTTTTCTGCCTTTGCCTTGGGCTTTGCGGTTTTCTTTGTGGGAGCCTTTGCTTTTTTAGCTGGAGAAGCACTCACTTTCTTGACCTTTTTGGCGGCTTTTTTAGGCTCACTGCTCTTTTGACCGGATGCGCTCAACTTGAATGATCCGTTTGCTCCTTTTCCCTTGGTTTGTACGAGAGTTCCGGAAACGACGGCGCTCTTGAGGTACTTTTTGATGAAGGGAGTCAGACGATCGAGGTCGACTTTGTGTTGACTTCCAATGTGCTTCTTGATAGCGACAAGAGATGATCCTCCGCGTTCTTTCAAAGTCGTGATGGCTGCGATGACCATCTCAGAAACTTTAGGGTGGGTGGGAGCGGCAGTTTTAGGTTTGTTCGCTGTGCTCTTCGCCTTTTTCTTAGGCGTAGCGGCAGCAGGTGTAGCTGAAACGGCAGCGGTTTCCTCAGACATGTTTGCAAGTTCAATCTTTTGATCCGAATGATGTCTTTAAAAAAATTGCAGCGCTTTAACTCCGCTCGGCACTCTCCGCGAATTCTGATTGGACGAGAAGGAACCCCTTCCCCCTCCTCCTCTCACCCACCGAAGCAATATAAAGGACCGCAAAAACTCGGGAATTTATTTGAAAATCGCTAAGATACCGTGAAGCCATGGCACGTACCAAGCAAACCGCTCGAAAAAGTACCGGGGGTAAAGCCCCCAGGAAGCAGCTGGCGACCAAGGCTGCTCGTAAGAGCGCCCCTGCTACCGGTGGAGTTAAGAAGCCTCATCGTTACAGGCCCGGAACAGTAGCTTTGAGAGAAATCCGTCGTTACCAAAAATCCACCGAGCTGTTGATCCGTAAACTGCCTTTCCAGAGGTTGGTGAGAGAAATTGCTCAGGATTTCAAGACCGATCTTCGATTCCAGAGCTCTGCCGTCATGGCTTTACAGGAAGCTAGCGAAGCCTACCTGGTGGGTCTTTTCGAAGACACCAACTTGTGCGCTATCCACGCCAAGAGAGTAACTATCATGCCAAAAGACATTCAGCTTGCCCGACGAATCCGTGGTGAACGTGCTTAAATTAAAGCTAGAAACTTTAAAAAAAAAAGGCCCTTATCAGGGCCAAAATGCGATACAATTCATACCGAAGACATACAATTCATACACACTTGTCTAGTTTTTATTATTATGTTTCGGTTTCCCTAGTAGTACTTACCCATTTCCTTGTGTATTCTACAAATTTTTAGTAGCTGTGTAGTACTTTAAGCTTTTTTTTAATACTTACCTTATTATGTGTTTACCATTTAATAAGTATGCCTTTCACAGGTTATTTGAATTTTGTTTATCCCTTTCCTTTAATATGATACATAAAGAAAGAAATATATGTACTTTTCCCCATCTCAGTACACAGAATACGTGTTTAAAAAAAAAAAAACACGGTGGAGGTACAACATTCCATTCGGAGATAGGAACGTAACTTACACGCTACTTGCGTTTTATTTCTCCCTTTTTCACGTTAGTTATTGAAGCCAAACTTCTCCGCCAGGCGGAAGCAGGAGACGGCGGGACTATGTCCTGTCCTTTAAATTTTAAAAACCTGTCCATCGGGGGTGGGGGTCATCTGATCGAAATGTCATTGTTCAACTCGAATGCATTCAAACAGTATTGAAAAAGTCAGGAGTGTTTGCAGTAAGGGGAGAAGCCGGCAGAGATCAAATAAGAAATTTGGAGAAGAATTTTAAAGAAATGTTTAGAAGATTTTTAAAGAAGTATTCTTGGATCATAACTATAATTATTTTTTCTCTTATGTTTTGGCCCTGAGAAGGGCCTTTTTTTTTTTAAATGAAATGTTCTTTTTAAGCTTTCTTTTCGGTTTTCTTGGGGAGTAAGACAGCTTGAATGTTTGGAAGTACACCACCTTGGGCGATGGTGACTCCGGAGAGAAGTTTGTTCAATTCTTCGTCGTTACGGATGGCGAGTTGAAGATGTCTGGGGATGATCCTGGTCTTCTTGTTATCTCTAGCAGCATTACCTGCCAACTCGAGTACTTCAGCGGCTAAGTATTCCAAAACAGCTGCGAGGTAGACGGGAGCTCCAGCTCCCACTCGTTCGGCATAATTTCCCTTTCGGAGAAGACGGTGGATACGACCAACTGGAAATTGAAGTCCAGCACGACTGGATCGGGTCTTACTCTTTCCCTTAACTTTGCCTCCTTTACCTCGTCCAGACATGATTATGTTTTGAGTGGGGAAAAACGTTAAATGGGGAAACGAAAATCAGATGTGTATTTATATGTATTTCGGAGCAGAAAACAGGCCAATGGGAAGTCAAGGATTTGGTGCGGAAAAACCAATGGGAAAACGACTTCTCGTATGGCCATTCTACTTCTCCGGAAGGCGTGTTTGCGGTCAGCTTTGGACCAATGGTTACTGAAGCGTGTAATTGCCTCGTGTCCGGTCAGCAGATGTCAAAGGTCAAGATGTCAAGTACCACACCCTTCCTATTGTGTTCATTATCACTGCTTCACTGTAGGAGTTGCCCCACTTAGGTCATTAAGTTGTTATCTGATATTGGAAACTGTTCGCAATGAGTCTGGCAGAAACTCATTGCGAACAGTTTCCCAGTAATTCTCCGAAAGAACTTTGCTCAATTCTCACCAAAAGCTGGAAGGACATATGATAAGAACGCTTAATTATCCCTAGGGAGTAAGATGAATTATTTTTTGTTCCTGTGTTGTTTCTTTTTTTTTTTTTTTTTTTTAAATTGCATTTCTATTTTGTTTCTTATTTAATGATTTGTTTGATTTTATTAATTGTTATATTCATGTTGGATTAATGAAATTGCATATTGTACGAAACGAATGTAGTTAAAAATAAATTATAGTTTGAAGAAGAAAGAAAGAAGAAAAAAAAAAACAACTTAAAACACGCTTTTATACTGAATGGAACTAAAAAAAGTTAAAAAAAAAAAATAATAATAATAATAATAATTCTTAATAAAGAATAAAATGATTAACGTGAAAATGAATGTCATTGGGGTAAAAGCTTGGGGTGCTTTGTATTACATTTTTACACTAATTCAGCTTTTCGGAATAGAAGTTAGAAATTATAGCAATTGATACATTTATAGATATATATGTATTATTGTTTGATACATATATATCTATATTGATATTGATATATTTATAGAACACCCCACGCTTTTACCCCAATGACATTCATTTTCATGTTAATCATTTTATTCTTTATTAAGAATTATTTTTTTTATTTTTTAGTTCAATTCAGTATAAAAGCGTGTTTTTTAGTTTTTTTTCCAAACTATAATTTATTTTCATTTTTTAGTTCGAACTACAATAAAACAAAATTATAAAATTATTGTATTGTCATCTGTCCTTGACAAGTGTGTGGAATTTCGAATGAATCCGATTTTTTTAAGTGGGTCAAAATCGAGTTCTAAGATTCCGTTACATGCAAGTGAAACTTATAAAAGCGTGTTAAAGATTTGCTTAAATTCTTCGAAGTGGTGAGTGTGCGTTTAAGGGTAAAAGCTTTATTGCCTTTCAACCCCTCCCCCTCCTTGGATAAATTAAAAATTTAGAGAGAAAAAAAAAAAGTCATTCCACCTGCCGGAGAAGCGAGAGGACTTTGAAACGATGGTCCCCCTTGGATAGTTTTCCCCGGGTGGGCTAAGCCTCCCAGTGATTTGATTGAAGTGAGCCATAAAAATGCCAGTGCGCTTCTTATCTTATTTATGACCATTGTACATGTCAGGGGGCTTCCTTTCAGATGACTTTATTTATTGCTTCTATTCAAATGATTTGTTTGTTGCAATGTGAAAAATTTATAGCTCTTGTTTTCCTTCTTTCTTTGATTTATGAATTGTTGTTATTGTGTTAGATTAAATAACGTTGTACTTGAGTTTCTTTTACAACGCGCATTTTATTCGAGTTGAACGTAGTCTTACTGCCAACGGCCATACCATGCTGAAAACACCGGTTCTCGTCCGATCACCGAAGTTAAGCATCATCGGGCGCGGTCAGTACTTGGGAGGGTGACCACCTGGGAACACCGCGTGCCGTTGGCATACTTTTTTTTTTAATTTAAAAAAAATTTTTTGTTTTCTTAAATTAACAGGGGATCTCATCCTAGATCATGTGCCCCATCAACCGTTATAAAAAAAAAAAAAAAAAAAACGGGAGAGAGTTTTTGAGTTGAGGAAGTTCCTGAAGAAGGGGAAGAAGGAAAAAAAAAAAAAAAACGGGGACGAGTCCCCTGTGGTGGAGTGGTTCCTCGGGATCGGAATGATTCGATTAGATTACGTGTAATAAGGGAGTATTATTAAATGATCACGTCGAGGTGGAAGTCGTCGACTATCTAGTAAAACGAACTTCGACGTCCCCCCCCCCCTCTCTCTGCGCATAGAGCACAACCCCGCCCGAAAATGCGCTATAAAGTCGTCGCGCATATTGTTGTAAAGTCGCCATATACGATATTGTGTTACCCCCCCCCCCCCCCCTGCCGCCTATTCCGGTTCGTTCCTCCGACGTATCCTCGTTTTTTTTTTTTTTTTAAAGTTACGAATGAAAAAGAATTTTGATAACAGAGACACATACTTACCTTATTTTTTTTTATTAGTAGTATTATTATTCACTTTATTTCTTTCATGAATTTTTTTTTTCTCTTTGATTCCTGCGAAAGGAGAGAGTTTTCTTTTCAATCTTGTTACATATTCACAACACACATATATATTTTTATTTATCCTATGTTTTGTTGTACTGTGATATTCACTTGCTATTTCATATTATTTTCTTCATATATATCTTGTACTTTGTATATTATGATACATTGTTATATCCACAAAATATTTTGTTCTGTTGACCACTGTTACAGATTCTAATTTTTTTTTACATTGTTATATCAAGAAACACTATCTATTTTATATTGTCATGTCTACAAAATATTTTGTTCTGTTGACCACTGTTACAGATTCTAATTTTTGTTTTACATTGTTATATCAAAAAACACTATCTCTTTTATATTGTCATGTCCACAAAATATTTTGTTCTGTTGACCACTGTTCCAGATTCTAATTTTATTTTACATTGTTATATCAACACACATTTTCCTTACATTGTTCTGTGTTTTTATATGCATATGATGAATTCTTAATTTCTTTTCACTTCGGTCCCAGATTTCTGGCCCTGAAAAGGGCCTTTTTTTTCTCTTTCTTTTTCAAGCAGTCAGTCGATTTACTTTGAGCTGGTATATTTGGTGACGGCCTTGGTTCCTTCGGAAACTGCGTGCTTTGCAAGTTCACCGGGAAGCAAAAGTCGTACGGCCGTTTGAATTTCCCGACTGGTGATGGTGCTCCTCTTGTTGTAGTGAGCCAAACGGGAAGATTCGGCGGCGATGCGCTCGAAAATATCGTTCACGAAGGAATTCATGATGGACATGGCTTTGCTGGAGATTCCAGTGTCGGGGTGGACCTGTTTCAAGACTTTGTAGATGTAAATGGCGAAAGATTCCTTCCTGCGCTTCTTCCTCTTTTTCTTATCTCCGGCGCGAACGGCTTTTTGTGCCTTTCCGGCCTTTTTGACGGCTTTACCAGATGCTTGAGGAGGCATTTGATCAGTCGGATGGAATATTGCGAGGATATACTGTTGTTGGAGACCCAACGCCCGAGGGGCGCTTCTTCTCCGTGTGAGTAACTGAAAGGTAAAGAATAAATTATTACAAGCATCGGCGGCCCTTCAAAGCCGCTCGGGGTGACGTGGGGAGGAAGGCGAGCAGAAATCTTCGTTTCCGCGGCGGAGGGGTGTTTGCGCTTCTTCTGTCAGCGCGCTTGATTGGCGGCCCTTTTTCTCTCTCGGCCCTTTTTGGCAGAGAATACTGGAGGCAATGAAGAGGGTTGATTTTTTTTTCTTTCTTCATGTTGGAAGTTGTGAGTCACGAGTGCAGGATGACATAAGAGGGGATGAAATTGGCGTTAAAAAGCAGCTTGTATGGCAGTTGATTGCTCGGGGTGTCTGTGCAGTCCTTGATTTATTACTGTCAGAGCTCTGATGGTCGGGTTGTGATGAAGATGGAGTTGATTAAAGAAATTTTCCGAAAGTACTCTGATTCTTTCGTGGAGGGGGGGAAGATTGATATCCTTATGAAGGTATCTTCTGGCCACATAAACGGGGTAGTTTAGAATTATTCTTAATGCTTTGTTTTGAAGGATCTGGAGTTTGCTCATATTGCATTCGGCGGCCATGCCCCAGATGGGGCATGCGTAAGTGAGGATTGGTTGAAGGTATTGTAAGTAGACGATTCTTTTTTGTTTTCTAGAGAGTTTAGATTTTCTGTTGAGAAGGAAATGTAGGGCAGTGAGCTTTTTTTTGAATTTACATGTAATTTTATGGAGATGGCTTTTGAATGTGAGTCTTCTGTCGAGGGTGACTCCAAGGTACTCGACTTGGTTTTCCCATTTGATTTGGTTGTTGAAGAGTTTGAGGGGAGGTAGGTTATTTTTGTAAGGCCCTTTTTTAAAGATGATGGCTTTGGATTTGCTTACATTTATTGAAATGCGCCATTTGGTGAGCCATTTTTTAAGTTTAATGAGGTAGAGCTGGAGTTTCCTTCTAGTGTTTTCGGGGCTTCTTTGTTGGGCTATTATTGCAGCATCATCTGCGAAGAGGCATACATCGATTAGAGACATTGTAGGGAAATCATACGTGAAGAGGTTATACAGCATGGGGGAGAGATTTGAACCTTGCGGACATCCGGCTTCTATGTTTCCAGTTCTTGATAGTATGGTGTTAATTTTTACTTGAAATGTTCTATTTTGAAGAAAATTTTTGAGGGTGAGAATCAGGTAGGAGGGGAATTGGAGTTGGATAAGCTTGTATATTAGGCCGTTATGCCACATCCGGTCGAAGGCTTTCTCCACATCGAGGAATACGCCGCCAGTTGTTAAAAGGTCGTTATATCCGTCTACTATTTTGTTTGTTACTCTGAGAAGTTGGTGCGATGTGGAGGTCAGCTTCTGGAAGCCGTGTTGAAAGTGTGGGATGACTTGGTGTTGGTCTGCGTGTTGCTCTATCCTGGCGAGTATAATTTTTTCGAAAATCTTCCCCATGGTTGACAATAAGCTGATTGGCCTGTAATTGGATGTTAGTTTGCTGTCTTTGTTGGGCTTTGGAAGTAGGGTGATTATGGCGTGTTTCCAAGGTTGAGGGAAATGATTTGATTGTAAACATCTATTGTAGATTTTGGTGAGGTGCGTGATGGCGTTGATTGGGAGAGATTTAAGGGCGAGATTTTTTACTTGATCTGCTCCAGGGGCTTTTTTGTTGATTAATGAAAGGATGATCTCACAGACTTCGTTCGGTGATGTGAGTAGAGGGGTGGAGGAAGGTGCATCTCTCACGTAGCTGCGAACTGCCCGGTTTACTGCCGTGATGTGGAAGTCATCATATGGCGTTCTATTTTCTTTGAAGGATTCCTCTAGGGAGTCAACGAAGAGGTCTCCTTTCTCAGCTGTCCCGTAAATTAGTCCTCTGTACCCCAGCAGAGGCGGGTAAGTCACCTGTTTTTTTTTCTTTTTTTCTATGATTTTGTGGAGGCTTTCTATGTCGTGGTTTGCCCATTCGAGCTCTCGGTCCAAGGTTTGTCTTTTATGTCTTAGGAGGTCTTTTTTGATTTCATGCTGTAGTTTGTTCACTATTACTTTTAATTCTGGGTTGAAGGTGCTCTGCCAACGTTTTCTTAGTCGATTTTTTTCTTTTATCTTTTGCCGGATGTGGGGTGGGATATACGTGACTTGATAGTTGATAAATTTGAACCTGCTACTCTGCTTCATGGCGCTTTGAATGTGATTTGTTAAATTAGTAACTGCCCGGTCTATTGCATCTGGGTTTTCAATTCTAGGGTTTCCTGGGACAGTGATACTGAGAATGTCTTGAAAGTGGTTCCAGTTCGTCAGTGTTAGACAGTTATGGGCGTAGGAGTAAGGGAAGTCAGGTTGGAGGGCAAAGACAACAGGGTTATGGTCGCTTGAGAGCTCGATGAGGGTTGTGGCGCGGAGATCTTGAAGGCCACATGAGATGCCGAGGTCGATGATGGATCCGGGACCAGTTCTTCTAGCCAAGCAGGTAGCTTCTGTGGGGGCAGTGATTAGGAAGCCACAGTTCACTGCGAACTTAAAAAGTTCTGTGCCTGCAGGTGTATTTGCTGAGAGGGGGTTCCAGGATCGATGTTTTGCATTGAAATCGCCTATGATTAGGCAGTGATTCCTGTTCCTGAATATTCGGAGTAGATCGGAAGCCAGGGTGCCTCGTGGAGAAGTGGGCGGCCTGTAGACTGAGCAGATGGTGATGACGTTTTCGCCTTCGATATTGATTGACGTATTTTCTATGGAGTGGGTGTGGATGTTCAGGCTATGGTGTCCAATGGAATTTTTTACTAGGATGGCTGTTCCTCCTCCCCGGTGGGTGAGTCGGTCTTTCCTATGAGTGGTATAATTCGGGATATTGAGGCTATGGCAGGGTTGAAGTCCGGTTTCTTGGAGGGCTATGATGTCTGGGTCGTGTTCGCTGATGAAAACTTTTAACTCTTGGATTTTTTGTAGGATAAAATTTGCATTCCAAGATACAATTTTAAGGGATCTTCTAGTTTGGGACGGGAAAATTAAATCGTTAAGTTGAAGAGGGTGTAGAGCTCACTAACTTTTTCGGCTCGGGATTTGTGGGATTTGGAGATTCTGATAAATTGGGTGAGGACGTCCATCATTTCCGTTACTTCGGGGTCTTTCAGTTGGCTCAGAGTGTTAAATATTTCGTTGGGTGGATTGGAGGCAGGTGTAATGGTTCTAATGGGTGCAGTGGGTCCGGTGGGTTCTGTGGGTTTAGGCTTCTGTATTGGATGAGTCACGGTTCGGGAGGGAGCTTGGCTTGCGAGAAGTGCCCTTTGTCTCGCTGCTTCTTGAAGTTCCTTCTTCTTCTTAAGTCTTTCGTCCCATGCATTGACTTTGGGTGGAGGGGGAACTCGATTAAGTGGATTATTTGGACAGCCGAGAAAGTTAGCAGGGTGTTTCCCTTGACAGTGGCAGCAAGTGGGGTCTTCATTGATGGTTTTGACACAGTCTCTTGTTAGATGTGGTTTCCCACATTTAACGCACTTGGGATTCCTCGTGCAGAATCGGGAGCTATGAAAAAAGCCCTGACAGCGAAAACACTGTGCAGGGCCATGCTTTCTATTGAGGGATTCAGATTTTACTTTCATTGAGCATATTTCAGAAATATTGTAGATATTTTTGTTGTCGTCGGTCTTGGGGAGGGTGAGCAGGAAGAGAGGCATTGGGAGTCCGGTTTTTCTATTGTTCATCGGCTTACACTCTGTGACTGTGATGCCGAGGCTGTGAAGATCTGCGACTATTTCCTGTACGGGCATGTCGACGGGCATCCCCCTGATGACAACCTTCAGGTCTTTTTCTTCTGCCAGCTGGTGGGTGTACGACTCTAAATTTTCCACTTCGATCAGGTTTCGGATTTTTCTGTAGGCTATTGGGGTCTGGGGGTACACTCTGAGGCTTTTTCCGATGGTCCGGCCGACCAATTTCTCACCTGTCAGGTCTTGCAGGCGTTTCAGGAGCTGAGCGGTCTTCTCTATGTTGTCTATTGTGATCGGAGGTGGTGGCCTGTGTTGGAACGGTGTGGAGGTCCGGATAGTGGGGTCGTTGTGGAAATCAGCAATGGTGGTGTCGTCGTCTTGGAGGGCGGCTGGTGGCTCCTCGATGTCCAGGTTGTCGAATCTGTTGGCCTGGTTCTCAGTTCTGGGCTTTTTTCCAATCGGTAATTTACTGGGTGAGTTGGAGTGCTTTTGTTTGCGGTTAACAACAGTGAAGCCAGTTTCCTGGTCTTCACCTAAGCCCCACTGTTGGTATATACCCTTTAGGGTCTCTTGCTCGAACTGGAGTTCAGCCTTTTTTAATTCGATGTATCGTGGCCTTGCTTCTGAGAGAAGAGCGTAGAGCTCGAGTCCGATTTTGTTCTGGGTTGAGGGAGTGTCAAACTTGCAGTATGGCAATTCCTGTAGTTTACATTCTATGGAGGAGCAGAATTGCAGGCAGGCGTACGAATTGTCAATTCGGTTGAGAGCCTGTGTCATTTCATTCACGTTCGGTATTTGCGGAGCGGCTGGGCTCGGCGAGCGGCGAGAATCGTCGGATGACTCCGAAGTGGCTTCCATTTTTTGTCGGTCGGAAGGAGAGGGGGGTGGAGACTCCCCGTTCATTCCTAGAGCGAGTAGATCCGGACTGCGAAACGAAGTTCCGATGGGCGAAAGCAGCAAAAAGCGGGAAGGTAGCGTCGAAACGGGTTTTCCAGCGGGAGCTATATTCAACATGCACTCATTAAAGGAGAGGATGGAATATTGAAATCAAGGGTGAATCGTGCCTTAGAGATCCAGCGCCAGGAGGGCGCTTCTTCTCTGTATGAGTGGATCTGAAAGTGAAAAAAATAAACATGGCCGGCCCGAAAAACGGGCCGCGGAAAGCATCACTCGGCAAAGAGGCGGGAGGGGAAGAGAAAGTCGTTCGTGAGACAGATCGGAGGAAGGAACGCAGTGAGAGTCATCCATCACGTCTGTTTAGGAGAGGTTTGACAGGTGGGGAGAGGTCGTTGGTTGGGTGAAGAAAAATTGTTTCTTGAGTTCGGTTTCTGGAAAGGGATGAAATTAATCGTAACGATTTTGAAGAAGGGTTGCATGATTAGGTAAACTGTAGATTCCGGCTACGTTTGGTTGTGCTTGCTGCCTGATAGTGATATTTTGGTGAGAAGGGATTTGTGCGTAGAATGCTGTTGAGAGGGTTTTAATTCTTGAGCGGATGGAGACTATTTTAAGGTCTCTGTGGAGTACAATCCTAGGGATGTAGATGGGAGCGTTAAGTATAGTCCTGAGAGCCTGATTCTGTAGTCGTTGTAGTACATTGATGTGCCTGTTAGCTGCTGTTCCCCAAATTTGACATGCGTACGTGATTGTTGGCAGGAGGTATTGCAGATAGATGAGCCTTTTATTTTTTAATTTTAACTTGGAATTTTTTGAGAGAAATCTTTGTAGGATAATTAATTTAGTTTTAAACTTGCACGTGATTTTTCTGAGATGGCTTGCATAAGTTAATTTCTTGTCCAGCGTGACTCCTAAATAGTTTACTTCGTCACTCCAGGGTATTATACTGCGGAAGAGTTTCAGTGGTGCGAGGTTGTTTATATATCTGCCTTTTTTAAAAATGATAGCATGAGATTTGGAAGTGTTGACAGATATTCTCCATAAGGTGAGCCATCTTCTTAGTTTATGTAAATACTTTTGTAGAATTTCCCGTACTCTGTCCGGGGTGTTTGCTTGGGCAAGAAGGGCCGCGTCGTCTGCGAAAAGGCAAACGTCCACCGTTGGCGTGGTGGGGAAGTCGTGCGTATATAGGCTATACAACATGGGTGAGAGAATGCTTCCTTGGGGGGTGCCTGCTTCTATTTTACTGATCCTTGATAGAGTGAAGTTTATTTTGACTTGAAATGACCTGTTGTTTAAGTATTCATAGATTATTTTAGTTAAGTAGGGGGGGAAATTCATCTTGATTAGCTTGAAAATTAACCCGTTATGCCATACCCTATCGAAGGCCTTTTCTACGTCTAGAAAGACACCTCCGGTAGTGCGTTGTCTATTATATCCGTTAATTATTTTGTTGCTGGTTCTCAGGAGCTGGTGACAAGTTGAAGTATTTTTTCTGAATCCATGCTGAAAGGTGGGAATTAAACTATTGGTATTTGAGAACTCTTCGATTCTGTTGAGCAATACTTTTTCAAAGATCTTGGCTATACTTGATATGAGGCTGATTGGTCTATAGTTAATTGCAAACTTAGGATCTTTATCGGCTTTTGGGAGGAGAGTAATTATAGAGTGCTTCCATTTATGAGGAAAATATTGTAGTTTCAGGCATTTGTTGAATATTTTTGTTAAATGAGTAATGGCATTCATGGGAAGTGATTTTAAAGAGATATTCTTGATATGATCTTCTCCTGGGGCTTTTCTATTGTCTAATTTTAATATGATATTGCAGATTTCTTGAGGTGAAGTGAGGGGTGGGGTAACAGTATTGTAGTTGTTTAAAAATCTACTTACGGCTCTATCCACTACGTCGATGTGGTCGTCGTCGTAGGGAGTTAGTTGTATTTTCCATAAAGGAGTTTTCTAAGGTGTCAGCGAACAGGTCAGCTTTGCTCTGGGTTCCGTAGACTAGGCCTTGGTATCCAAGAAGGGGGGGATAGACAATATTTTTTTTCTTAGTATCTGCAATGAGCTTGTGAAGCAGGTCTTGATCTATATTTGCCTCATTCTGCAAGGAGTCCCACACGTGTTCCTTCCTCGTCTTTAGGTCTGTTCTGATTGATCGCTGGAGCTGATTAATGGTTTTCTTGAGTGGTGGGTACAGTGTTCTTTGATATAGTTTCCGGAGTCGGTTCTTTTCTTTAATTTTTAGTCTGATTGCTGGGGGAACTTTTAACATTTGATGGAGGATTGGCTTAAATTTACTTGATTGATTAATGGCTGTATGGATTTTACTATTGAAATTTTCTATTGCTTGATCGATATCTTCACTGCTGTTAATGGGTGGGTTGCCAGGAATCGTATTTGAAATTATGTTTTGAAAGGTGTTCCAGTTTGTAAGTGTTTTACAATTTTGCCGATATGGGATTGAGGTATCTATGGAGACGAGGAAGTGAACAGGGTTGTGGTCGCTGGATAGGTGAGGATGGGATACTGCCGTAATGCTATTTAACCCGCAGGAAAGACCGAAGTCAATGACCGATGGTCTTCCGTAGGAGGTGACTCTGGTGGGTTCGTTGGGGGCCGTAAGCAAGAAGCCCTTGGCCCTGACGAGTTTGGCGATAGCATTACCCGCAGCATTATTCCTGCTTGTGGGGCTCCAGGAGAGGTGCTTTGCGTTAAAGTCCCCTACGACGAGGCACTGGCTTCTGTTTCTGAAGATCCGGAGCAGGTCCGGGACGAGGTTTCTGGTTTGCAAGGATGGGGACATATACAGGGAACAGATAGTTAGGTTAAATGGGCGGCCTTCGACGACTATTGTTGTTAGTTCTAAAGAATTGGTACGGATTTGGATGCTGTGATGGCTGATTGTAGATTTAACGAGGATGGCAGTTCCTCCTCCTCTATGCGTCATACGGTCATTTCTGTGGGTGGTAAAATTTGCTATGTTGAGGTCTAGACTGGGGCGGAGATTTGTTTCTTGCAGCGCGATGATGTCAGGGTTATGGTCTTGAATGTATTCCTCCAACTCCTCCTTTTTAGCAGTGATCCCATCAGCATTCCAGCTGATGATTTTAAGGTAGCTTTTTTCGTTTGGTGTGGTACTCATGAGGCACCGTCTATTTGGAGAAGGGCGGCAACTTGCATGGCACGGTCAGCTAGTGAATAGTTAGATTTTGATATTTGGATTATTTTTCGAAGGACTTGGAAAACTTCAATTACTTTGGGGTCTTGCATTTCTTTAATGGTATCAGTAAAATTTGTTGTTGGAGGGGCGGTTGTCATGGTCTTGTTGTATGCGGTAGGCTGATTGGGCTGTTTTCTAACTTGAGTGGAGGGTATTGGTTTGGGTTGTGAGGAGGTTGTTGGAGTAGATTGTGAGGAGGTAGTTGGAAGAGATTGTAGGGCGACTGGTCTCGGAATAAGGGCTGCAGGTGCAGGGGCCTGTTTTTCTACTTCGGCCTTGGCTGCCTCTCGCATCTCTTGGCGCTTTCGGGCCCTTTCTTCCCAAAAATTTATCTTGGGGGTGGTGGCGGCTGGTTTAGAGGGTTGCGAGGACATCCGATGTAATTTGCCGGGTGATTTCCCTGGCAATTACCGCATGTGGCCTCGGTATCTCTGGATTTCACACAATCCTTAGTCAGATGCGGCTTCCCGCATTTTACGCATTTCGGGTTTCTGGTGCAATGACGTGATGAATGGAAGAAACCCTGACATCTAAAGCACTGTGCAGGTCCGGTCTTTGGGCGTAGAGGTTCAACTTTTATCTTCAAATAACACATTTCGGTGAGGTTGAAAATATTTCTATTGTCGTCGTTTCGGGGGAGGGTCACGAGAAATAAAGGCATTGGCATCCCGGATTTTCTGTTGGTCATCACGTGCACCACGTTGACAGTGATGCCCAGGTTTGAGAGATCGTCAATGATGTCCTGTGGAGGAGTGTCCGAGGGCATACCTCTGATCACTGCCTTTAAATCCTTTCCTTGGTCTAAGTCGTAGGTAAAGGACTCCAATTTATTTTGGTCGATGAAGTTTCGGACCGCGTGGTAGGCCTCCGGTGTCTCCGGGTATACTCGGAGCCCTTTACCGATGACTCTTCCCTTCATCTGTTGCTTGGTAAGATCTTGTAATTTTTTAAGGAGCTCTGTCGACCTCTGGATGTTATCTATTGTAATGGGGGGTGGCGGTCGGGCTGCATGTCTAGTTTCTGTAGTGGTGTCGTCCTCGTTTTCTACTATGGTGTTGTCAGTTTCCATCTGGCTCTGGGAAATACTCAGTTCGCTGAATTTGTTGTTCGTTTCTATTTCGATTGATTTCAGTTTCTTCGATGAGTTATCCATGGGTGGGGTGGGACTTCTCGCTTTCTTTCTCCCTCTGACTATGGTGAAGGGTACTTCTGAGTGTGAGGGATTATCGGTGTTGGCAGCAGTGTCTTTTTCGAATCCTGTAAAAAAATTCGATCCGGTGTTCATTTCCGCTTTAAGTAGTTTTTTGTACACCACGTGGCCTTCCGTGATCAGATTGTGTAGCTCTTTGTGGTATTCCATCTTTTCGTTTTCCTCGTCGAAAGAATAGTAGTCTATTTGCTTGATAATATCCTGTAAGTCCAGGCATATGTTTAGACAGACTATTGCGTAGTTGGCAGTAAGGATAAGGCTTTTGTAATGGTCGATTTGAGGTGGAGGAGGCAGGGGAGTAGCGGCCCTTTCTTCCTGTTCCAAGTGCATATCATCGTCGCTTTCGGATTCCGATGACGTCATGGTGTGAGAGGTAGGTGAGGTTGGGTGGGGTGAGCCCCCTTCCAGTTCAAAGGTTTCCGAAGAAGATCCGAGAGGGGAAACTGTTCGTTGACGTCACTGGCACAATGGAACCGCGTGTTCGTGGTTTCCAAGAAAGAATTCAAAAAAGAATTCAACGTTGCTTGATACTGGGTCACGGATGGATTCAGCAGTATCGAAATATTTCATAGAGATAACTTGAAACTGGATTTCGAGAGAATGCAGCAGTTTCAGTTGGCAAAAAAATCAGTGAGAGCAGGAGAAAAATTTCTGACTAGCACTCACGGTAACTCAAGAGAGAGTCGGCGTTTTTTGAGAGTCGGCGTTTTTTTTGGGAGCAATTTTCCATAGCAGTTTTAATCGCTTTATTGCAACTCTAATTCGACCAATCAGAAGCGAATCTCTCGTTGCGGGGTGGAGTCTTACTTCTTTGGTTTTGCTGCACCCGGATTGGTCAGGCTCCAAAAGATCAATATTTTCCTCTGTTTTTGAGCTACTTAAAGAGCAATTTTAAGTTTAATTTTAAACTTTTATAATATATTTAATTTAATTTTTCTATACTACTAAAGTAGTTTTTCTTTATTTTAAATATTTTATTTAAACTGGGCAATAGTAAAACGTTTTTAAAGGCATTAATGAAAAATGAGTCATCCTAAATTTCGAGCGGTCTTCCATAGGAGTTTTAATTGCTTTTTCACAACTCTTCAGTGGCCAAAAAGAAGCGAGTCTCTCGTTTCGGAGTGGAGTCTAACTTGATAAAAACCCGAGCTTCTGAGGATTTTTATACAGAATCCTTGAAGCTGCAAAAATGTCCGGACGTGGTAAAGGAGGCAAGGGATTAGGAAAAGGTGGTGCCAAGAGGCATCGTAAGGTGCTCCGTGATAACATCCAAGGTATCACGAAGCCTGCTATTAGGCGTTTGGCCAGACGTGGTGGAGTGAAACGTATTTCCGGTCTGATTTACGAGGAAACTCGCGGTGTCTTGAAAGTGTTCTTGTAAAATGTTATCCGTGATGCCGTCACTTACACCGAGCACGCCAAGAGGAAAACCGTAACTGCCATGGACGTCGTCTATGCTCTTAAGAGACAGGGACGTACTCTTTACGGTTTCGGCGGTTAAAAAAAATCACGGCTCGGTTTGTTTGAAAAAAAGGCCCTTTTCAGGGCCACAAAACGCGATGAAATAGTGATACATCGGTAGTTGTCGTTCTAATCTAGTTTTCTGAAGAATTATGTTGGGCATCTCTAATTAAAATGTCCATTTGTGTAGTGTTTATTAATATGTTCCAAAATTATACTATCTGTGTAATTCTCAGAAATGTTCCTTTTTTCGTAATTGAGGTAGATAGGGAACACTTGCTTTTTAATATTCCATGTAAACTTCAAATATTGATTTGATTGCTGAAATACTTATAATTTAATCACATTATAAATGTAAGGGAAGTTGCGTTAATATGTGGAGGAGTACTTAACTTTATTTTTAAAAAAAAGTCGAATGATCAATATCGCTTTCGCTCTATTATTTTGTGTAGTGACACCCTTAAATTCGCTGTTTGCGAAATCGGTGGGGGGGGGGGTAACAGGTCATATGGTTTAACGCGACTCAGTTCATTGGTCAAGCTAGTTTTATAGACGATCGGAATGCGGAAACGTCTTATTACGCATCAGTTGTAGATCACTGCTTCTTAGATGTGGATTATCCATTCTGTTAATGGCAAAAAGGTAAATAAAATCTTCTTTCAACTGTGTAATGTTTTTATTTGGTATGAGTGATAATGAAATGTATGATGCACAGATGTAAAATGAATGATTACTTCTTTTATATAAAAAAAGGTAACTTTCATCTTATAACTCTGCACGAAATTTTGCACAATGTTTTATTTGTATTTAATTGTATAGTGTTATGTATGTATGTATGTATGTATGTATGTATGTATGTATGCATGCATGCATAGATGTGTATATATACATACATACATATATATACATACATATATATATACATACATACATATACATACATACATATATATATATACATACATACATATATATGTCAATACATATGTCAAATGAGGGATTGCTTTGGGTAAATGACGCTCATTTTACAACTGCACACAATTTTTTCAAATGTTTTACTTGCTGTATAGGTTTAGTTTATATTGTGTGTTAGTGTTGTTTAATATTGTGTAATGTTAGTATACATGTAGAATTCAGAGAAATGACTTTAACTATACATTTTTTTGCCGATTTTCCGCTACACTCTTCACAAGATTGAAATTAACGCATGTTTTTAACCCGTTGCATTTGAACAGATTCCATCGTTTTAAGCAATCCATCTTGTTTTCTTGGACTGAAATTTACCTACAAATGGGCGCAGTCTGGTCGATACGTGTTAATCTTTCGTGTGCAAAACACGTAACACTTCTGTGGAGAGTCGGTAGCGAACTGGGGTGCCATCCTCGTCACTTTTTCGATCGTTCTTAAGTCGGCTGCCTTCCTCGTCACTTTTAACTGTCATTTATAGTTTTTAGGTCCTTTGCCAACAGCCCTGGCCATTATTCAGACTCCAAATTTAATAAAATTGTCAATCATTTGAGCTTTTTCCTTTACTTTTTGCATATTTATGGCTCTGAAAAGAGCCTTTTTTTTAAAGTGCGAGAGAGTCCTTTATCCGCTTATTTTTTAGCGGTCTTTTTAGGGGCAGCCTTTTAGGAGTTTTTAACTTCTTGGGCTTGGGTGCTTTGGGTTTGGTAGCCTTCGCTGCCTTTTTAGGGGTCTTGGGTTTTGCGACTTTCTTAGCGGCTGGTTTCTTTTTTTCTGCTTTTGCCTTGGGCTTGGCGGTTTTCTTTGCGGGAGCCTTTGCTTTTTTAGCTGGAGAAGCACTCACTTTCTTGACCTTTTTGGTGGCTTTTTTAGGCTCACTGCTCTTTTGACCGGATGCGCTCAACTTGAATGATAATCTACCTGCCTTGTTGAGGGACAGAAGCACAAAAAATCTGACGAGGGTCTAATGTCCTCCCATTAATGGGGCTTCAAAGTTAGGGGAGTGAGGTACCAGCTCAGGTGTCGTCCTCCTTGTTTCAAAATTACGAGGTATCTCACCCATAGCCCTTGTGTAGCTTTATAATGTGAAGTTTATATATCTCGCCCTGTCATGGACAATTTTCAGTCATTAAACAGCAATCATATCAAAGTTCTTATGAATGATTAAATTATTTTACCTTATATCCTCAAAATCTAAACATTTAAATGTCCCTTTTTATTTTTTGGCCCTTAAAAGGGCCGTTTTTTTTAAAACTTTTTCCTTGAGATGGGTTAGTTATGCTTTCTTCTCAGTGATTGGGGGCAATAAAAACATCTTAGATATTTGGAAGGACATCATCTAGTGACATCGGTAACTCGTAGATAAGTTTGTCCAGTTCCTCTTCGGTATCAAAGGCGATTTGAAGATGTCTGGGTAGGATCCTATTCCACAGGTTAGCCCGAGCAATATCACCTGCTGGCTCGAGTACTTTGGCCACTAAGTAATCAAGTACGGCTGCTAGGTATATGGGAGCATTTTTAGTAACTCTTTCGGCATAATTTCCTTTCTTCAATAAGCGTTCAATGTGGCAAAATCTACACTTTTGTCCAGCACGACTTAATCGGGACCTACTCTTTCCCCTCATTTGGCCTCCTTTATTTCCACGATCTGACATGATGCGTTTGAAAGTTGAGAAAATCAATGATTCAAATAAGATAAATTTGCCAGACTTACCGTATATATATAAGTATTTAACAGCAGAAAAACTGACCAATGGGTTGTCGAGATTTTGATTGTGTGCACCAATGAGAAGATAAGTTTTCGAAGCGAGGGTGTATATAAGCAATTTCCGCTGGCGCCTGATTCATCTAATGTTGTTTTCAATTTTACGACAACAGATATAAGATATACCGGGTTTCCGTTAAAATTCGAATTCCTCCTGCGATGAATTTCTGTAGCAGATCAAGGTAATATGAGGAATATATTTTTTTTAATTTCTCCTTAACCTAATGTATTTTCTTTATTTTAACATTATTGGATTGTGTTTTAATTGTTGGATTTGGTGTTAATTATACATGTCAATATAGATACCCAGGGAAGTTGAATTTAATTAACTTGTATGTGAGGCCATCATGCACATCTTGTCGAATGCCCTCTTGACATCAAGGAAGACACCGACAGTGTATATATAGTTTGCTAGAGAATCCTTCATTAATAGTATTTGTAACACGTATCAGTTGGTGTAGCGTGGAATGGCCCTCCCGGAATTCGTGTTGTTCCGGGGGAATGCAATCTATGGCTTTGCAGTGCGTTTGTATTCTCGTTAAAATTATTCTTTCGAAAATCTCATGTATGTTTGTATGTGTGTGCGTGGGAAAAAGTCAGAAATTAAATGCGATGTTTGGAAACGAATAAAGGATTATTAGTACCCTAATTTAAATTCCTTTCCCCATTCTTTGAATAGAGTCATTTGTGAAAGGAATATTGCCAGCCTATTGCCACCTAAAACCAAGATGTCTCAAATGCGGATTAGAGCACCAGACTAGAAATTGCACCATCAAAGAAAGACAGGATAATCCACTATGCATTAATTGCAACGAACGCGGCCATACGGCCTCCTACACAAAATGTCCCAAGTTCCCCCAACCCAAAAAAGGCACTACTTTAAATAACCCAAATAGAAACAAAAACTTCGACAGTAACACCAGGAGTTTCCTTCGATAACGTCGTTAGCGAAACCCCCCCTCCCCCACCCCTGTACCGAAAAAACTCAAATCAACTACACCAAAGACAAAGTCGACCGTGAGCCCTGTGCTGATGGCAACATTTCTGACCTAATTCAAGTTTTTGAATTAGTTCAAGTTATTTCAAGAATATTAAAAAGATCCCCGAAATTTTAAATCTTTTACCCAAATTAAAACAAGCCGAAAACGACAATAACGCAGCGTATGTCCTTGTCGAAGCTCTGCTTGACAAGAATTAATTCTCAATTTTTACTTCACTATTTTCTAAGCTTACATCTTCATTTTATTTGTCTTTAAATTTATTATTTTTATTAATCTTTACTTTACCCAATTCCAAGCCTTTTTGAAAAAATCCAATATCCCTCTCATTTTCTCATCCAGCTCACTGCAGTATCCAATCCCATTGCTTCCAACTAGTCCAGACTCCTCTCACACCATTGGTCCACTTCTTTGAAGCCACGCATCCATCTTCATTCCAATCTACAACTCCAAGCTAACAACATCGCCAGACAGAGGGCGGAGGGACCTGGCGGTCCAGTCCTAGATTCAACATTATGCCATTATGCCGGAAATTTATTTGAAAATCGCTAAGATACCGTGAAGCAATGGCACGTACCAAGCAACCGCTCGAAAAAGTACCGGGGGTAAAGCCCCAGGAAGCAGCTGGCGACCAAGGCTGCTCGTAAGAGCGCCCTTGCTACCGGTGGAGTTAAGAAGCCTCATCGTTACAGGCCCGGAACAGTAGCTTTGAGAGAAATCCGCCGTTACCAAAAATCCACCGAGCTGTTGATCCGTAAACTGCTTTCCAGAGGTTGGTTAGAGAAATTGCTCAGGATTTCAAGACCGATCTTCGATTCCAGAGCTCTGCCGTCATGGCTTTACAGGAAGCCAGCGAAGCCTACCTGGTAGGTCTTTTCGAAGACAACAACTTGTGCGCCATCCACGCCAAGAGAGTACCATTATGCCAAAGACATTCAGCTTGCCCGACGAATCCGTGGTGAACATGCTTAAATTAAAGCTAGAAACTTTAAAAAAAGGCCTTATCAGGGCCAAAATGCGATACAATTCATACCGAACATTAACACACTCGTCTTGTTTTAATTATTATGTTTCGGTTTCCCTACAATTACTTACCCATTTCCTTGTGTATTTTACAAATTTTTAGGAGCTGTGTTTAGGAGTATTTAAGCTTTTTTATTATACTTACCTTATTATGTTTACCATTTAATAATTATGCCTTTCACAGGTTATTTGAATTTTGTTTATCCCTTTCCTTTAATATGATACATAAAGAAAGAAAAATATGCACTTTCCCCATCTCAGTACACAGAATACGCTTTAAAAAAAACACGGTGGAGGTACATCCCATTCGGAGATAGGAATCCGCAACTTACACGCCACTTGCCTTTTATTTCTCCCTTTTTCACGTTAGTTATTGAAGCCAAACTTCTCCGCCAGGCGGAAGCACGAGAGAGACGGCGGGACTATGTCCTGTCCTTTAAATTTTAAAAACCTGTCTATCGGGGGTGGGGGTCATCTGATCGAAATGTCATTGTTCAACTTTAATGCACTCAACAATATTGAAAAGGTCAGGAGTGTTTGCAGTGAGGGGAGAAGTCGGCAGAGGTCGAATAAGAATTTGGAGAAGAATTTTAAAGAAATGTTTAGAAGATTTTTAAAGAAGTATTCTTGGATCGTAACTATAATTATTTTTGCTCTTATGTTTGGCCCTGAGAAGGGCCTTTTTTTAAATGAAATGTTCTTTTTAAGCTTTCTTTTCGGTTTTCTTGGGGAGTAAGACAGCCTGAATGTTTGGAAGTACACCACTTGGGCGATGGTGACTCGGAGAGAAGTTTGTTCAATTCTTCGTCGTTACGGATGGCGAGTTGAAGATGTCTGGGGATGATCCTGGTCTTCTTGTTATCTCTAGCAGCATTACCTTCGAACTCGAGTACTTCAGCGGCTAAGTATTCCAGAACAGCTGCGAGATAGACGGGAGCTCCAGCTCCGACTCGTTCAGCATAATTTCCCTTTCGGAGAAGACGGTGGATACGACAACTGGAAATTGAAGACCAGCACGACTGGATCGGGTCTTACTCTTTCCCTTAACTTTGCTCCTTTTACCTCGTCCAGACATGATTATGTTTTGAGAGGGGAAAAACGTTTGAACTGATTTGCGAACTTTGACTGTGTATTTATATGTATTTCGGAGCAGAAAACAGGCCAATGGGAAGCCAAAGATTTGCTGTAAACCAATGGATAACGACTTTTTGCAACGCCATTCTACTTCTGCGAAGGCGTGTTTGCGGTCAGCTTTGGACCAATGGTTACTGAAGCGTGTAATTGCCTCGTGTCGGGTCAGAATATGTCAAAGGTCAAGATGTCAAGTACCACACCCTTCCTAAATTTAAACTTTTATAATATATTTAATTTAATTTTTCTATACTTAAGTAGTTTTTCTTTATTTTAAATATTTTATTTAAACTGGGCAATAGTAAAGGTTTTTAAAGGCATCAAAAATTACCCGATAGGAGATTAGAGCCCGACCGGGCTAAGTGCTCCAACAACTTCTCCATTAATTGTTAAATCCTAATAGCAACTAATTTCTTTAAAAACATTGATGAAGTCGACAATTCTTTGAAATTTTTATTTTTATTCCATTTTTAGCTCCCTTTTGGATATTAATAATTAAATGAATTTTTTTAAAGTCTTTTTATACACTTGTAGCATGTAACTGTATTTGAAATAATTTTAAAGGAATAAATTTTAAATCAAATGTTATATGAATCACTGTTTTCGCGTATTTAGGACTCAGAAGTTTCAAATTTTTGTTTTATTTTGATCCCAGCATTGTACCACTCCTAATAAATCACATGAACACTAGAACTTTGATTCCGAATTTATGGCCCTGAAAAGGGCCTTTTTTTAATTATTAATCCGTCGTTTTCTTTAAAAAGAATTACTCGTCGCTGGTGTATCTTTTCACGGCCTGGATTCCTTCGTAAGCGGCTTTCACTGCTAGTTCACCGGGAAGCAAATGTCGTACAGCGTTTTGAATTTCCTGACAGGTGATGGTGCTGCTCTCCAGGTTGTGAGCTAAACGGGCGATTCGGCGGCAATGCGCTCGAAAATATCGATCACGAAGGAATTCATGAAGGACAGGGCTTCGCTGGAGATTCCAGTGTCGGGGTGGAATTGTTTCAAAACTTTGTAGATGTAATTGGCGAAAGATTCTTGCGCTTCTTCCTCTTTTTCTTATCACAAGCACTAACGGCCTTTTTGACAGCTTTACCTGATGCTTGGGGAGGCATGTTTTTTTTGGGCAATTTTCCATAGCAGTTTTAATCGCTTTATTGCAACTCTAATTCGACCAATCAGAAGCGAATCTCTCGTTGCGGGGTGGAGTCTTACTTCTTTGGTTTTTGCTGCACCCGGATTGGTCAGGCTCCAAAAGATCAATATTTTCTCTGTTTTTGAGCTACTTAAAGAGCAATTTTAAGTTTAATTTTAAACTTTTATAATATATTTAATTTAATTTTTCTATACTACTAAAGTAGTTTTTCTTTATTTTAAATATTTTATTTAAACTGGGCAATAGTAAAACGTTTTTAAAGGCATTAATGAAATGAGTCATCCTAAATTTCGAGCGGTCTTCCATAGGAGTTTTAATTGCTTTTTCACAACTCTTCAGTGGCCAATAAGAGCGAGTCTCTCGTTTCGGAGTGGAGTCTAACTTGATAAAAACCCGAGCTTCTGAGGATTTTTATACAGAATCCTTGAAGCTGCAAAAATGTCCGGACGTGGTAAAGGAGGCAAGGGATTAGGAAAAGGTGGTGCCAAGAGGCATCGTAAGGTGCTCCGTGATAACATCCAAGGTATCACGAAGCCTGCTATTAGGCGTTTGGCCAGACGTGGTGGAGTGAAACGTATTTCCGGTCTGATTTACG
>BMAO01026541.1:0-53748 GCA_019973975.1 Trichonephila clavata
ATGAAAAAGAAAGATTTTTCAGTTTATATAATTTTCTAACTGTATTGTATATTAGCTTTAATATGCACTAGTATTCAAAAGTTAAAGAATTAACACATTTTTTGCGGATGTTTCAAACATTGCTGTGTGTGAACTAATTCAAGTGATATTTGTTACGAAAACACTTTAAAATATTACTATAATGATGATAATAAGAAATTAATGGTACTTGCTCATGATCCTGATTTATATTCATGAAATCACGATAATTCAAAAACGTAGCAAGAGACATTTGATGAAAGTTTAATACGAGTTATAATCTCTGACCGCAAAACACCTCTCACAACGAGCTCCCACGCTGTTAACGAGGCAGTTTTTGAGATCTTGAAACAGTAAATTTCATTCTTTTTTGCTTCTTAACTTCAAGAATATTCTGGGAAGGAACTGGAGAACTGCAATGGTTCTGATAAGAGCACCCCAGATATTCTGTCGAGATTTCATGGTGATTGCATTAATTCATGCTGTAATCAGCATGAAATCCCTACATTCATTCATTCATGTTGATTTAATGCATTCAGATCTGATTGGTTGTTCCATCCTCTAAATATATCCTCATTCTTGAAGTAATCGTCAGTCAGCCCTGTGTAAACTAGCGTTAAAGTTCATAAAAATAAAGTGGGAGTCAACTGCTCATATGAAAGGCTTCACAAAGGATCTTAGATCTGATCCCTATACCTCAGAGCAATCAAAGCACCTCCCTGAAAGACGGGCAGTTCAGTGCTCCCGTCTAACATCACGCCAACCCAGATCATAATACCATCGCCTCCATGGTGGTCCACTTCTACGATGTTCTTGAGTTGATGCTATTAGATTCCGAATCTCTCTATATCTGAACAAGAATTCGACTTCGGTCTTGTACCTTGAATCATCAGGGAAGAGGACACAGACCTACTACTCGCGTGTCCACGGAATGATATGTTGTCTACACCAGGGGTTCTTAAACTGTGGAACTCCAGGGGACCCAGCGCTCTTCTAAGGGGTCTGCGATGGTCTTCCATTTATTGTGTTAAGGTTTCTCTCTTTTACAGACTCAGAAAGGCGTCGTAGAAAAATTGAACAACGTGTCATCCTAGACTAGATCACTAAATTTCCGCCAATGAAAAACTAGAACATGTATATTTCGATCAAGAATATTAATTCAGGGAGGGGTGTTCAAAATCGTGGGGGTCGGTGATGTCAGGCTAATAAATAAAAGGAGCCTGGGTGATCGAAAGTTTAAGAACCACTGGTATACACTATGTCAGGTCAGCTTTCCTATGTCCTCTATGTCCTGGAGTGAGTGGGATGCAAACCATTAGTCTCCTTGTATAAAACCCTGTCTCATCAAGAGTACGTTAAACAATATGTCTCATTAGTGAGGTATCAGAAGCAGCGTAAAGCTCATTTGCGATTTAAGTAACAGTCAGTATTGCATCTTGTAGATAAAACAAAGTAATGATCATCCTGGTTTATAGTGGCTATTGGGTGCTCAATAACTAGTCTTCTGGGTATTTTTCCAGTATCTTAGAACTGGTTTCCTGATATGGAAACTTCATTTCAAAACACATTAAGAAATTTAGCTACCTCCTTTTGGGATTGTGCGATTGGGCAGCTTCCAAACTCGTTATCCATCGTCCAGACATTTTCTTCGTGCAATTGCTTGTTAAAGTTTTAAAAATAATCGTCAGCTTTCAGAAACACAAGTAAATACAAAACTGCCCAGAGAAGTGTTTGAAACACTTGACTTATCAGTTTTCTTAATAAAATAGAAATAGAAGATAGAATTTGAATAGATAATATAGGTAAGCGTCTTATTTTGTTGTCCACCTAAACGCTCCCTAAAAACAGTTAACTTTTTAAAAACCTATGAAAATGCGCTTGATTTTTAAGCTTTGCATACTAATGTTGTAGAAAAAGCATTCTATCAAAATATGGCCGAAAATTTTAATTTATTACTCTTGATTTGGTATAAATATAATATTTTGTTAATGGTATCAATTTACTCTGTGAAATGTGTATTTCTTAAGTTCGCTTCAGAATCATATAACGTAGCTTCTTCAGACTTGTGTGAAACGTACATATTAATAATACTTAATTACTCTTAACTCGTTGAATAAAAAGAAGATGTTACTTTCTATGAATACAATATTTATTTCTTAGTTATCTGAAAACAAATTCCATCGATAATTTTAAAAGATAAGATAAGTATGAGGATTAAATTTAAGCCAACCACGAAGAAACACTCTTACATTCTCGTCTACCATTTTTTATTCTTTAAGACTTTATCGAGACTTTACTCATCAATAATAATAACTGAAAGATGATACTATAGCATCTTTTCCCCTTTTTTTATTATAGTCTGTTTTTGATATGTTATCTTTTCTGCTATTGTCAATCTCGGCGTTCTGATTAGAGTTTTTAAATTAAAGCGCTTTTCAAATAATTTTACAGTTATTAATATTTGTATGTTTAGTACATTGAATATTTTAGTTGACAGTTACCTGGTGGATTTCAATTGACAGATAATATTTTTACATTGCTATTTTCCCCTTTACTGAGAACTTACTTAACAGATACTTTTGTGATTCACACTAAATTAAAACATATTCTGAGATGAAAATATATTACATGGAATTAATAAAATAAATATATCTAGTTCTTTAAATAAGAGGAATATAAATTACCCCCCCCCCCTTCTGAGTACAGGACAATTTTAATTGTATTTTACTATTCAAGTCCTTTGAGTTAACTATTAAGAAGTTTCATAAATGAAAATTTAAAGGTTTATATTAATGAATTTAGGTCTATTGCGATGGCTCAACAAAGCCTTATGTATGTCAAGAAGGGTTTTATTTAAAAATGGTCAATTATCAAATTTCAAATTCAGAAACAAACATCACGCACAAATTCAATAAATGTTTTCCCTCTTTATTTTAATAACTTGCTCTTCTATGCAAAAAGGTGAAATGATAGGATTGGAAGATTTCCTTACCTGCAGTAACGGATGCAGCTGCATCGTAAGAAGAAGTAGCGCTGGAGGCAGGATTCCACGCATTCTTACGCAAGGCTTCAGTGTAAGCTGAACTGTCTAAAAAGAAAAAAGAAAATTATATTTGATTTTTAATTTGCATACTGTTAGAGCTAATTTAAATTAGATAGCAAGTATTACTCATATGACTGAAATATATACTTCATAAGCATATATTTTAGAATCTCAAATAACTGATATTCATTTAAGAGTGTATATATAAATATCATTTCTATACATACAATAAAAACGACTCAATAATAGCAACTATGTAAATTTTTCTCGTAGAGTATTTTATAAATAAATAATGAATCGGGTGTTGAAAAAGGAAAGTAATGTATTTGTAATTGACGAAATAGAAAAAATTGTCATTTCCTTTTTATTTCCAAAATGTTTGTTGCTGAAGGATGAGAAAGATATATTTGAAAAGGAGAATTGATTAAAATAACTGGTAAATTTAGGTATTTTCGTTCATATTGACGTCAATTTTTAAATTTTCTACTCTAACTCAAAAATAAGTTTATTTATATAAAATTCTAAAATAAAAAAAAGTCTTCAATTTTTCAGTTAAATATTTCTTAATTACGCATGTGTATTTCCAGCTTCTTACTTTTGTTTATGGTTTTCAAATCCTACCATTTTTTTTACAAAAACAGAGATATACATTTCTCAATTATTTATTGTGAGTTTTATTTATCTAAATATCGGGCAACAGATTTTCTAAGAACGAAAGTGAAAAAACGTAGAAATTTCTATACTATTAGTTGTAAAATCAACTGTTTGCGCTTTTTGATCAATGTTCAGCTTTTAATATATAGACTATTAGAATGCTTTATGTGTTAATTCTAAGAAGCTTGCTTTTGATATTTCTGAAGCAGTTACAGTCTTAAGAAATAATGAATAAAGTGAACAATAAAATTTCCCCTTTTTACTTATAGTTGATATGAAAAATATTAAAAAGAAAACAATGCGTATTCAGAAATATATTTCTATTACAAAATCAATTCTGTAATAAAGTCAATTAAAGCTATATTTTATTTGAGTACTAGAAAAATATGTTCTATTGGATATTTGGCACGTTTACCTTAAGGAATATAATACAGGAAAAAATGTAATACATATTTCATTATGCCAACGGCATCAAGAATTTAAATTCTAGAATTTCCTCATTTCTTACGTAACAGGGTTTCGTATATTTTATAATATTTTTATTTTTCATTTTTTTATTTAATATTAAATTAAGAATTCTAGAAAATTATTTAGACCCATATAATTAATTGATAATTTTTTAACAACTGATAATACAAACTAGTAGTAATTTTTCAACCCAATATTATGAAATTTAGAACATTAATCAAAATACAATATGTATCATATTTTACGAAAAAGATTAGAATTAGGCTTTACCAGTTTTTTTACTACTTAATAAAAGAAAACTAAAAAAAACATAAAATTGTAATTTTAGCAAAACTTTTAAAAATCCGGTTTTTTTTTAAATTTTACATAACAGATTATTTGATAATATTATTTTTCCTTTAAAATATTTCAAAACTTTTTATGTTTAAAAATGATTAGTTTGTAAATAAAAAGTGCACTTAAATATTTTATCAGTTCTAAATATTTTCCTTGAATATCTAAAAAATTTTGATAAGTAGCAAATAAAAGGTGAAAAAAATTGAAATAAATATTACTAAATAAATTAGTACTTTATGTGAAAAATCTGTCAACATGCTTTCTGAAATATACCACTAAAATATCGAATATATATATATATATTTGTCAAAATATGTACAAAAATTATATTTCTATGTATATGTAAAAAATCTTTCAAAAATTTCATATGGAAAAATGTGAAAGTAATTTTAATTTGTATTAAGTTTTCTTTTATAATGCGTAATATAAGTAATTTTTTAAGGTTTTGTATAGAAGTTATGATTAAAAAAATATAAATTTTTTATTTATTTCTGTTAGTTTAATAGCTTATTTAAAAATAACAATGTAAGAAAGTTTTTTTGAAATTCGTGCTAGAGTTTTTGAATATTTTGTTTCTTTTTCTTAATTTAAACGAGAATTCGCAACAAGTTAAAGACAATTTATAAAGTGCAACTATTCCTCATTTAATTTTTTTGTATGCATATCAAACTGATAATTTCTCTTTATAATAATTAATTATCCTTATTTTATGTGAAACAAAAAGTCTATTTTAGATATAAAAATAAAACACATACTTATTAAAAAATATTTTTGGCGAAATTTGACCCTCTCTTATCAAAATGAATCAAGATCAGTACTTTTATATGTCTTTCTAAAAATATATTTGAGAATAAAAATTGTTTTGAAGGAAAATCTTCACAAAATTTTTGTAATTCAATAAATACATATTTAGACCGATATAGAAGATAGAAAAACATATAATTTAAAAATTGTATACTTACCACTGTATAGCATTTTCAAAGAGAACGTGATTTTAACTGTAGTATTATTTGAATCCAGAGTTTACCACAAAAAAGAAACTTCTCTTAATTAATTCTAAATTATTTTAATTGGAATTCTTTTTATATGTTTGCAAGATTTATAATTTTCTTTACGTCATATTATTCTTTTTCGTTATCCAAAACAACTTTAAATTGTTTGGTTTTCTTTCCCGTCGCATTGTTTAAAATTCAAGCAAAAGATATATTATTTCTCTGGAATTAATGTCGTTTATTCTTATTCTTCTAACAGCCTCTTTTTAATTTAATTTTTTTATTATTTATGAATTTTCTTATTTATATCTTCTTTCTTTGCAGTATTCAAATTCTCATATTTTCGACTCGCCAGTGAAAGTTCAAGTAATTGAAAAATATCGTTTGCGTCACTCAGAAGTGTTTATCACCTTTGATTATCATTAGTTCTTGTTCACTGATACTTTTTTTTCTGCTTAAAAATCGAGTAAATTTATGTGATTAAACAGGATCTTTAAGTCCTTTTCCAATCCTCAATATTCACAGTATCGACGGGATTTCCTCGTGACACGTGGGCGACTATAACTTCACGGAATTCACAAGTTATCAGGAAATGGCTCAGGAAGGACAGTCCTTATCAAGATCAAGTGATGGACTAGAGATGAACTTCCTGAGGTCAGGAATTGGAGTCAAATCTGCTGACCTCAGTGTCCAACCGCGATAAATATTTCTCTGCCGTCCAATCGGTTTACCGCCACAATTGGAAGGATTACCACGGCTCAACGGGACGGTGGACTCGGCGACCAATGAGAGAAGGGTACGGATAAAGACACGCCTCCTCGCTTTTCGGAGAGACTGATTTTACTTTTGGCTATTGGTGAGTTGATCTGATTTTGCAGATGCCTACGTTTATAGACCTAGTTTTGTTTAATTGTAGGTCTGCTTTTAATTGATACTCATTAAATAATCTAAGGGAAAGTGAGGTTGTATAAAATAAATTATTTTGCAAATTAAATTCTTTAAAAAAATTAGTTTGATGGCTATAATGTCCTATTTTAAAATAAAGTATTTTTAATTATGATGTAAAAGATTAATATTTTTTAGTTTCTTACAGCTTGTGAATTTGAATTATTAAAAAAAAATCTTTTAATTTAAAAGGGTTTAATAAAAATGTTATTTAAAAGTACCCTCTAGCTATGCTATTTTTTGGTTATCATACAGGATGAAAATTAAAACTAAAACGATATATTTATTTATGAAGGTTTCACGGTAATAAATTCAAAGAACGAAGCTTCAGTATGAGATGATAAGAACTTTTGTCGAAAAACAACATTATTTTTCTATTAGAAAGATTTCAAATATAGACATTTGGTATGTTTTGTGTCTTTGGAAAGGACACATCTGAAGAAAAAATACATTTGAGTACTAAAATGTGTGTATTGATTATTCGATGTTTTTTCCCTTTCTATTTCAAATGTATTGGTATGCCATTGGAAGAAAAGCTAATGGATTACATATTAAATTTAAAGAGAATGGTACATCGTACTGTGATGATCTAATGTTAATAAATTTAAAATATTTGTTTTGTTTTCATACTACGTCTTTTAAAAGTAAAGAAAAACAATATCTTTACTATAAACTGAAAAATAATTGATTTAAAATTTTTAAATAAAAAGGCAAAATTAGCAATTATCACGATTATAATGTAGTAAATCGTCCTGCATTGAAAGTAAAGAAACGTTCAAAAACTGGTATAGCTTTATGAGTAACACCTTAACCAGCAAAAAACTTAACAAAAAGGAAAGAGATAAAAGATAAAATTCTTTCATATGAATAATGCAATACACTTGCTCAAACTTTGAGGTAATATGATAAATAAACCGCTTTTTTACGCGAAGATAGATAATATGCCTTTTCTTTTAGCAACCAAACAAATTTAACCATACATTGATGAGTATAAAAACGTTAAAAAATATTTTAATATAAGCTGGTGGGCAGTGGTGTAAAGGCGAGCGAACATTAGCCCCCCTCCCCCCAGCAAAGTCAGGTTTAGGGCCGCGAGTCGGATCTTACAAAAGATTGTAAAACTATAACATAAACTTTAGGCACCCTAGAGTCCTGCCCCTCCCCGCGATAAGGGGGTTGCGGAGGTGTATATCACGCCACTGATTGGGAGGGTGGGGGGATTTGCAGCAGTATATTGAGAAATTCAAATTTTTACAGTTTGTGTACCGTATAACGCGCACTTTGAAACACAATAAATGAGGTAAAAAAAATTACGGTTGTGTGTTATATTCCAAACACAAAAATAATGAAAAAAAAAAGATAAAAATTAAAGAATAGATAAGCATAAAACATTTGATTTCTGCGCAAAACTAATTATTGCTTATTTAAAAGAAAGGACATAGCTTATGAACTTCCATTATTGGATAACATGAAATTTCGTTCTATTCGTCATCCCTCATATCTTGAGAAACATCATCGAATTCTATTTCATTTTCACCATTAATGTTTCTCTAAATCATTGATTCCCAAAATGGTCTATATAGACCCCCAGGGGTCTATGACAACAGGGTCACGTCAGTGAAAAAATAATTTGGGGGTCCATGAGGTGTAAATGGCTACGATAGTGGCTTTCACTAAACCAGATCATGACTTTAATTTTTTTTAAAAATTAATCAAGTGGAAACCAGATCTACCTATTTTTAACAGATTTATTTACTAAATTTAATGAAGTTAATTGCAGTTACAAGTACCATCATTTCGGCGTTTCTTGCCATAATTAAGCTAAGGAGAGTATAATATTGGACGTCCCGAATTTTTCTAGTTTCTCAATTTGTCAAAGACAATCTGCCAGGAAAAGGACGTTTTAACCTACATTTAACTGTCCTTTATTTAGACTTTGAAACTAGGTTTCAGAATGTTTTGACTATATATATGGTAATAATACCACAGTAGGCAATTAATTAATATAGTCACATTGACAGAAAAAACAAATGTCATATTACAAGAGGAACTGATCAGAATAGGCACTAAGAAGATCTTAAAGTAAAATTTAGAAATGGATAGCAGCAATTTTAGAAACACCAAAATGGATGAAGCACTAGATTCATCTCTCCCATTAAAAGCATTTGTTTGTTGCCCAGTTATTTTATATAACAGTTATTTTAAGAATTAAATAAATTTTTATTTAATTAATTAACATGTGTTTTAGGCAGTAGCGCACACAAAAATTTTTCAAGTGGGAGTCCATGGTCAAAAGTTCCCCAACTCGTATCATACCTCACGACAACACCTATTGATTCGTCTCATTTTGTCGATTTTGTTAACAAAAAACAGTAGAAAATAAATTATTTAATTAATAATTGGCATTAATTAATAAAATAAATTGTTAATTATATGTGCTTAGTTAAATTTTACGTTATACATAAATAGGATTATCATCAATCGAAAAAAACTCAAGGGTTTTGGGGGGTGTCCAGATCTTCAGGTCACCCCCCTTGTGTGTGCCACTGGTCTTAAACACTATACTTCAAGACAGTTAGAAATGTAAATATTTTAAAGTTAGTATAGCTCTATACCAGCTGTCAAAGATATTTAAGATGATAAACTTTCAAAAATTCCTTATTAGGTAAGTAGGGGGTCTACCCAAAACCGAAAAACATAGCAAGGAGTCTATGAGACAAAAAAGTTTTGGAACTTCTGCTTTAAATAAATAATCATCTTTCGTTTCATCTAGATTGTTCGATATACTATATTTTAAAAACTATTTTCTGATTATGTTCGGTTTAAATTCATATTTCATGATTTTTTTTATTGTTATTATTCCCTCACATATTATTTTAAGATTCAAATGGTAAGAGTTCGTAGATCGGGGTTCGAAGAGTTTATGCAATTAGTCTCAAAGAGAAAGACAGCTGTTCAGTAGCGATGGAAATTTATTGTCGAAAATCAATCCTTGAAATACAAGATACAGTAGCAATATTCGCAGAATAAATCTCAGAAGGCTTTCACACCTACAACGGCGTTCAGACACAACTATCAGTGTCTGAAATACAAGTATGTTAAAAATTATTTACAAGCGCTCGCTCACCCTACTCAACAGCCGAAGTAAAAACTAATCGCTGCCTTTGTACATTTCAGGTTTCTTCATAAAGAAAAAAATGGCACCCGTTATACGACGAATACACATACAAATTAAAAAATGCAGTTGGAAAGTATAAGTACGTGTTATACGCCGGTGCGCGTAATACGTCAGAATATACGTTAATTAGAATTCTAACTTCTTTATGTATTCCGTTTTTCAAAATTTAGGAACATCCTGGAAATTAAAACTCTGATATTGATGTACACATGTGTGTGTAAGAAATATACAGTTTTTTTTCTTCAAACTAACAAAATAAGCGTTTGGCTTTTAAAAAAAATTCGCTTTATTTGATTAAAAATTTTTTTTTTATTAAAAAAGTTTTTTCTATTATAAGAATTTCCTGCTTATTTTCATGAAAACTATTTTTTTTTTCCTTTTTACAAGAATTCAAAACTTTAATTTTTTCGAAAGGAATTCTGTACTTAGCCCAAGAAACTGCATTTAAAATCTATTCTTTTTTCATTATAACTAAAAATCCTTAGTAGGAAATTACAGTTTTTTTGTTTTGTTTATACATTTAGAAACGGAAACTACCTTAATTTACTGATACATTTTATTATTTTAGAGCAAATTGATTAATGCCCTTCAAAGTTGAATATTTGTATTTATTTTTTTGTGCATAATAATTGGTCATAGTGCTTTAGGCAAGAATTTACATGACCGAAAAATATAATCAAAAATAATGTACTAAAATGATTTTAGTACAGTGGAGCACACAAGGGGGGGGGGAGGTCCTCGGGTCCGAACACACCCAAGCCCTTCATTTTTTCCCATTGTTTATAAACCTGTGAAAAAAGTATTCAAAAATTCAAAAAAGTATTTGTTATTAATAATTAGTTTTAGAAATTAATGCTAACTATTTATTCAAAAATTAATTTTTTTACCGTGTTCTGTTCCCGACAATCGGTAAAATCAAAAGAATATGTTAGGTGGCGTATTGGGGTATGATACGAGAATGGTGGATTTTCGACCCTGGATCCCCCGTCCCACTGAAAATTCTTTTGCACGCCATTGTCTCTTTGTAAAGAAGTTAATTTGCCAAAATATCCTAAGTGATATTTTGCACTTCTTCCTCACAAAGATGTCTTAATACACTATTTCCAAAAATGATACGAGATGTCGCTATGCTCCAACAACCAATATGTGAGTGTTCGTAAAGTAGACACGAAAGTTTGTTAAGCATTACAAAAAGACATGTTCCTAAGGAGTTTTTGAGTCTTTAATTAATAAGTATTATCGTAATTATAATAGTGACATAAATACAACGTCATACATAAAAAAATAGACATCTTTGAAAGTGAATCTTTCTTTCACGTAAAAGTAGCAGCATCTAAATGTTCTGTTGTCTTCATTTGTCAAAACATTCAAATTTGCATGAACGCAGGATTTCAATCAGTTGTCATTGTGATAAAAACAATAAATTTTTTATTACGTTTTAAGTTCTGCAAAATGAAAGAATAGTTCGAGAAAGTTTAGATGGTTGAAAAGGAAGGAAGAGAGTACATAAATAAGTAAAAAGGCTTGATAGAAAAATAAATAGCTAAGCATTCCAGACTCCTCACAGGCCAAGCTAAATTCTAGATGCCTAGAAACCAAAAAATACTGATACGGAAAACTTACAAATTCACAAAGGTTCTGATATCTCAGGTAATGATAGTAAGGATGATCAATTCAAGCCTCTGGTATGACACCAGTAAAAAAAAGTGAAAAAAAAGGAGAATTAACATAAAAATAACATCATCGGTCAGCAATCGTTACGGAGTCTGATCCAGCAATAGCCGTGATCGCAGTTTATTCTTCATCATTGACCAGTCCTTCAAATTCAAAATGTAATAAATTACTCAAATATAGATTTCCAAAGCTTCCTCCGTCACACTCACGTAGTGGAACGTTACTATCGGTCAAACTTGTGACATCACGAAAAGTATGTGCTTCTGAAACAAACGACGACAGGATATGAAATAAAGACATTCAATAAGAAAACGAAAATACTAACAAAGACTAAAAAAAAAAAATAAAAAAAAAAGGTTCCTTGAAAAATGAGGGTTGTGAAATTAAAAACCATGAAAAAAAATGCATGACAAGACATGAAGAACGACAACAACATCTCTCGCGTGGATGCAAATCAGCGTATGCAATTCAAGGATATTTCCCAGGAGTTCGGCATTTCGTATGGAAATGTTAATGACATCGTTTAAGGGTGGGTCCTTATGGTATCTAAAGGTTCTTGTCTTGGATGCCGGTTGTAATGATGATGAAAGGCAAGCGAATTATTGCTTAACTGGATTGCCTACAACTACAGAAGAGGGTGAAAGAAAAGGAAGAGTTTTGACAACCCACAATAGTGCAGATGTTGCCCCTAGTGATTTTCCCGTTTTTGGTCCACTAAAGAAGTCCCTGACAGGACGGTGATTCACGTACAACGATAAAGCCAAGACAGCATCCCGACGGTAGTCACGCAGTCCACCAAACAAATTCTATGATAGGGACACCTCAAATTTAATGCTGTTTAATAGGACAAATGTCTGAACCGGCGCAGTGACTATGTGAAAAAATAGTGGGGGATCACCTGTATGTGTCTCTTATTTTAGATAATAAAAACTAGGGGCAAAGCCTCCTGAATTGCTCTCATTCCTTAGGATTCCCCCCCCCCTTTCGGCTTAGTGAACTATAACCGTTTACTATTCAAATAATTAACTATATTTTTTTATTAATACTAAGAAGAAAGTGAAGAAATTGAGTCTAAAATTCACATTTTATTTATTACGATAACTTATGTCTTGCATTTTCTTTAGTACGTTCTCAAAGCTATATACAGACAATTAAAATTATTCTTTTTTTCGATAATATTGGTTTTGCAGGAATAGTTAAAGGTGGCGATCCTATCAAATTATTTAATGTTAAATTTTTTAGTTTAGCTTATCTTATCATTAAAAGTGATTACGAATATAACTCCGAATGTAAAATAAAATTTAATCATGTATTTTTAATTGTGTATTTTAATGTAAATTATAGATAAAACAGTGCTCATTAAAAAACTTTGAGAAAGCCTGTCCATATAGTGTGTATTTTCAAACTCTTTGAGACATCCATTTTGTCTTCGATTCATTGCTTATGTGCTTTGTAGAACTTTAATAGCACTATCGATAGTTTTATGATAAACAATATTTCAACTATATCGCAGAAATATTGATCATTGAAATAAAAAACTAAAGATAACACCGTATCATCAATGTTTAATGTATTCCATAGAAAAATGTGAAAATAATTTAACAAAGTACCCGACTTCGTAATGGTGTAACTATTTCTCGATTCATGGAAATATAACTACGTATAAAAGAAAAAAAAATCTTATTCCTAAAGCATTGAAGGTATGGTTCTTTTATGACAGTAAAAAAAAAAAAGGTAACTGAAAACCTTCCTAACCATTTCTGGTAAGACAAAAAATGAACTAATTTTATCATACTTTTAAAACATAAGATTTATAAGAAATATAATTAGAATGATTCCTACAAAATATGATTTAAAATATTGTAAAAATCATAATGAGTCGTGTAAATTACGTTGTATATTTTTATATTTTTTGTTCTACATAAAATGAATTTTCAGAAGTTCAAAATATATTTTTTAACATGAAACGGTATTGAAGTTGTACAAAATACTGAAATGATTCTTTTAAAAGCTGTAGTTGCCAATTTTCAAAATGAAATGAAAGCTTGATTTGGAATTAAAATTTTAATTTCCGAGAAGGTTTTACTCAAAACTTAGACGTAATGTTTTTTATTTAACAAAAACAAAATTCAAAAAAAATTCTAACTTTAATTCGATATACGGATAACAGTAAAAGCATACAAAAAGGCTATAGCCGAACAATTTAAGTTAAATTTATAACCGATGTACCACTTTTATATTTAAGATTATTTTTAATCTTCAGATGCCTTTAATCATAAATATTGTCAACGTGGTTTTAACTAACGGGAAAATCAGGGATTAACTTATTTTATTATCAAATAATAAATCAGTCATGAATAGACTCCGCATTATCCCACATTGCTTTTAAAACCCCTAAATTGAAAATAATCCCAAAATTTACTTTACTTAGAGCCCAATATCTACATTTATTACCTTTGTCACGAACATTAGACAAATATCCATTAAAGTGAGCGTAAAAAAGGAGACTGGAACACCCCTCTCAATGAAAGTGCTGGGAGGTAAGCAGGTGAATAAACCGCGGTGAAATCTGATCTGGCTTTAAAAACCTCAAAAAAAAAGCATAGGGCAAATACCCATGTTCTTTTGCGTCACCCTGGCTATAAAGTAAACACAGCCGCACGCAGACGGTTCAGGGTGCTACATAAGGGTTCGCCTCCCTTTACACCTCCCCCCTCTCGTAATCGACACCCTTGCCATTTTATTTTTCTATTATGTGATAAATGATGGTAGAGGAGTCATAAAATATTGTGATTTGGTCATCCAAAAGATAATATGGCTCGCAATAGGGGGTTGGAGAAAATGAGGGAGTAGAAATGTTTAACATTCGATAGTGTCACGATACGTTGTTTAGTGGAGGTACTGTAGTCATACCCTAGGAATAAAAATTGCTACGAATTTTAATTTTAATTACGGAGATATCAAATAGGATAAAAAAAGCTACTTTGTGTGTGGGATATTGAAACTTTAACGCTTTTGTGTTACTAGTTCTAATATAGAAAAACATATCGAATATGACACTGTTAGCATTTCAATCAATCCCTTTAAAGACGAGAATTTTTAAAAAAATATATATATTCATTTAATATTTTTTAAACTTTTTAATATTAAAATATTTTAATTTTCATTGCTTGATCGCTGTAAGGACATTAATTTTTAATTTACGTATTACCAACCCAACTCTCATCACTCCATTAGAAAAAGTATTAATAAAGATATCCTTTTCTATTTTTACAACAAAATTTTTGGTTTCTTTCTCTAAAAGATTTTATTATGACTAGAGTTAAATCTTCTTTCTACGAGATTTTTAACATTTTCAAATCATCCTACGAGATTTATCTTTGAAGTTGATAGAATAAAATATTGAAAGATGTAGATTGTTAATTCTTTATTTAGTATATATGATATTTTGTCTATTGTTGGAATAAAATTTGCATGGAGGTTTATTTCGCAAGAGAAAATACCCTTTGTATGCTTTAGCTCGGTCAAAGATTATGTAAATAAAATCTGAATGAAAATAAGTGTGGTTTAATTGTACAGTTCTTATCTATATATAACTTTGTTTTATTCAAAATTAACTAATAAAAGGATTAAATGCTCAAACAAATTGCCTTATCCAAAATTAACTCTTAAATGCATAGCGATGTAATTCTGAAACATCTGTTTAAAACCTCATATCTTTTTATGAACCAAATTTTGCAGAATGTTTTATTTAATTTAATTTTACCAAAACTAATATATCGTTTTCTAACACAGCTTGAATTAGAGCATTTCGGTGAATTAACGAATAACGGTGTTACGATTTACGATTATTTATATAAAAAGCAATAAAAACATGCAGAACAAATTGTTTGCGGATAGAAACAAGGTAATAATAACAAATAATGTTTATATTTTTGCATTTACGATAAATTGGTACAAGAAAAATGTGGCTTTTTTTATGATGTAAAAATAATACTATATGCAAAAAATTCTTTTGTAGTTCTTTTTTTTTTTGTATTTTTCCAATTAACTAGGAGTTTTCCAGGAGTGTGTCCAGGGTCGGAAATCCACCATTCACGTATCATGTTCCAATACGCCACTCAATATATTCGTTTGATTTTGTCGATTTTCGGGAACTGGAAACAGTAAAAAATTAATCATTGAACAAATAATTAGCAGTAATTAATAAAGTTAATTTTTAATAACAAATGCCTAATTAAATTTTAAGTACTATGTACATAGAATTATAATCAATAGAAAAAAAATCAAGGGCTTTTTGGGGGGGGGGGGTTACTGACTACAACTATTTTCCAGTTGATTTCAAATTTTATTTATTAAAAATAAAAATTCTCCTGCATTTAAAGATTAAAAAGAAAATTTTAAATATCCATCCCTTCTTTTTTAATTATTGATGTACCGCTCAATATTGAACAAACTGATGCATAATACGTAATCTTAAGAAAAAAATTTCAAACAACTCTACGCTTCCGATAAGCTTGGCCAAAGCAAATTTTGATTCAAAAAAGGTATGGGGAGATTACTAAACTTAAAAAAAAAAAGAATTATTTTTAAGATTTTCCTAAAGAGATCTTAACAATCAGAGAGAGAGTGACTGAGTTTCCTTTCTAAAAGCTTATATCTTTTAAAGAGAACAACAGTAACTTCTTTAATATCCAACACATAGAATTGAAAAAACAATAAAATTTCACCAGTGTTTGTTATCCTTGTTGAGAAAAATCACTTTTCCCACCCACAGACACCAAATACGTTACAAATCTTTCTACTTTCCAGTGTGCTATTCCCCCTGATAAGCATCCACGAAGCTCTTTAAAGTGTCTTAAATACCTGATCCTAAATTAAAGTGCAGCCTTTTCTCTTAACAAGCCGTTCTCATTCTGCCTTCCAGCTCACCAAAAGGAGGCAGCCTCTACGGGAACAGCAGCCGTTGCTGGTAGCAACAACCGCTTTCACCGCTTCCTTCCTGCAATTTCACCGTCCGGACCCTTATCGCTGTCTTATCGGCGAGCCGGACAGGATGATTGAACACCGGCCGGAATAATGCACCTCTTATCAGGGACCGAAGGGGGGAGGTGCTCGCCACGAGGGAGGTGGAGGCTGTTTACCATAACAAAATGGCAGTTTCCTCGAGAAAAACCTCTTTTTCCGCAAGCCGGAAGCCCCGCAACGACTTGATCGTCGAGAAAGGATGGAATTTGTTAAAAGGAGGTCGGAGAGGGTTCTCCTTTTAAGACTTCCTTCTCGCTCCTTCTCTTATCAGAGGAGTTGAATTGCTTCGGCCGAAGTTGGCACCTCACTTATTTTCCACATCGGAGCTTGATGGGAGAGTTCCTGTACTGCAGCTTTCCCTGCCCTACTCGTTTTCTCATTATATATCTTGATTTTCTCCTCGAAAGAAGCAATAGAGAATTCAATGGTGGATGGAATGGTCGAAACAGAGTCATTCTGTTTAAGAAGTTAGGATGGTGGAGTTAGGAACGAGAATTCTTGTTCGTTAAGTGAACGATTTTCATGAACATTGCAGACGATTTATCAGGATAGTAGGTATAGCAATTGTAAAAGAAAAACAAAAAAATCCTAGTAAGCTCATGGAATATTTCAGTTTAATTTTAGCATCAACAACTGGAATAGTCATATAAAATCATTAATCCTGTTTATTGTATGAAAGCAATTATTCTTGTTAAACTGTTAAAAAAATATCGATATTCTTCTCTTCAAGAAATTAGTTCTATTCTATGTCCTTACTACTTTTAGATGTTACTTCTAGAATTCTGTTCTTACACTTTGTAATAATTAGGGATTCAAGACTACTTTAAATTTAGCTGAAAAATTTATTTGTATTTAGGTAGTAGAGCAAGAACCCACGACTGCCAGACCTTCGTTATTTTATAAAAGCTGAAAGTTTCTCTGCGGATGTCATCAACACAGGTAAGAACAATCAGCGAGTATGGAGTTTGGATTGTGGTTACTTGGGCAGTAGTAAAAGTGTATAAAATAGTAGTAAAGGTGTATAAAATAGTACCTCAATTTCTATAAAGTATAAAGCTCAATTTTTTAAAATATTTTCTTCGGAATAACATTAAAAATCACGCCACCCATTGCCGGACACTTAGTATAGCTTGCAACCCCCTGCCAGACACCCATAAACTTAAAAAAAAACTATAATATACTTTCGTTATAGTATAAAAGCTGAATTTTATATATGTTAATTGGAGACCTATAAAAAATGTTATCTCAATAGCCAGATAGTTTTAATGGTTTTTACATCTTGCCAGACACATTGAAAGTCTACTGTAGCGAGTGCAAGGCAACAACTGCTCAAGCGGATGCGAGTGAGATAGGGCGTGTGGTCTATTGCGATCGCTTAAGAAATCCAATGAAAAAATAGTTTTATTACGTTTATAAGCATCTTATATTAAGTAAAAAATATTATTTTTTTTTCCTAAGTACAAAAAAAAAAGTATTATTATATGTAAAAAAATATTTAATCATTTTTAAAATTTTCATCATTGTCGTCTATATTTTCATCTTCGTCACTACTACTCCAGTCCGTTGCCATATCAACCAGATAATAATGAATGGGTATTGGAAAATGATAAATACTACTTTAAATGGTTTGAAGGGGATCAACTACCAAGTTATGTCAGTGATTCACTCAAAACTCAATCAGTGATGTAATTATTATGCCAAATTATTGTACATAATTTTTTAATTATTCATAATGGTATAAACTTGCTTAATTTTTGTCAGAAACTGATAGAGGAGGTGATATTAATGACAATCAAGCAACGGGCTAGAGTAGTAGTGACGAAGATGAAAATATCGAACGACAATGATGAAAATTTTAGAAATGATTAAATATTTTTTTACGTGTAATAATACTTTTTTTGTACCTAGTAATAACATTTTTTACTTAATATTAGATGCTTATGAACGTAAAAAAGATATTTTTTCATTGGATTTCTTAAGCGATCGCAATAGACCAAACGCCCTATCTCACTCCCATCCGCTTGAGCAATTGTTGCCTTGCACTCGCTACAGCAGACTTTCAATGTCTTTGGCATGATGTAAAAATCATTAAAACTGTCTGGCTATTGAGATAACATTTTTTTATAGGTCTCTCCAAGTAACATATATAAAATTCAGCTTTTATACTACACTGGTGTCCAAAAGTTAAGCATAAATCGTAAAAGGCGAAAAACATGGAGTAATTATTCGTAAAATTATTCCAAATTTCTTGCGGATATTAATTGGGTGAAGAAGAAACATTGGGTTTATGCAAAACTTTTCAGTAGACTACGTCATGCGCGAAACACCAGCGCATGTCGGAAAGCGGAGAAACCGATTCACGCAGCATAGGCAGTTCAGACAAGTTTCGTGCAACTGCTGTGCGAAGGAACGTTGTTAACCATCAAACAAGGTGAATGATGGCACAAAGACGCCTATTGGACATGTTTACGAAGGGAAGAATCGTTGGAATGCTGGAATCCTCACGATCACAAACCGAAGTGTCCCGAATTCTGAATGTGGACAAAGCTGTGATTTTTCAAGACTGTGGCAGAGGTTTCAAAGAACGGGAGATGTTACCCGACAACCAGTATCAGGTCTACCAAGAGTCACAACCCCTCGCCAAGACCGATATCTGGTAATAAGTGCACGACGTCAGAGGGGCAGTACTGCCAGAGCACTGGGTTCGGATCTCACAGTCGCCACAGGAATACGAATTTCGAGACAAACTGTTTACCGGAGACTCAATCATGCTGGCCTGTATGCCAGAAGACCAGCAGTTTGCATTCCCCTCACGTCTGCGCATAAACGCGCTCGTATGAACTGGAGTTTGAAAAATCAACATTGGAGTGTGGGAGAGTGGGCCATGTGATGTTCAGTGACGAGTCTCGGTTTAGTCTGAGTAGTGATTCTCGGAGGGTAACGATATGGAGAGAACGTGGAATAGGTTTTGAACCAAGAAACATAGCGAAAAGACATCCCTTTCTATCAAGGGGAGTCATGGTATGGGCAGGCATCATGATGGACGGCCGCACAGACCTCCATTTCTTTGACAAGGGGTCTGTGACTGCTCAAAGATACAGAGACGAAGTTCTTGAACCTTGTGTTCGCTTGTTTCGAGGTGCTGTCGGTCCTGACTTCATATTCATGGATGATAATGCGCCATGTCACCGAGCAGTGCTGATTGAGGACTTCCTTGAAACGGAAAACATCCAGCGCATAGCATGGCCTGCGAACTCCCCTGATTTAAATCCTATCGAGCATGTATGGGATATGCTCGGGAGACAAATTGCAGCCCTTTCGCACCCCCAAGCTCCATTACAGAACTGATGAGAGCTCTCCAAGAAGCTTGAAACCGTTTGAGCCCACAACTCATTCATTATCTCATAGCAAATATGGTAAATTACTGTGCAGCGTGCCTGGCTGTCAGAGGTGACCACACGCCTTATTACACTGCAGAATCAGTATTTTATTTAATGTTTTCTTTCATTTTTTCTTTAAAGTGTGAATCCTTGCTATGCTCAATTTTCTTTCCAACTGCTACTTTGGATAATAAAATTAATTATTATCATTCTTTTGATTTGCTTCCTTATTTTATAACCATTTTACACTCGCATATCACGTTTCCCGCCATTCTGATTTACAGTTTCTTCTTTATTCGCATAATTATCAATTATGCTTAATTTTTGGACATCAGTGTATAACGAAAGTATATTATATATTTTTTTAAAGTTTATGGGTGTCAGGCATGGGGTTGCAAGCTATACTAAGTGTTCGGCAATGGGTTGAGTGATTTTTAATGTTATTCCGAAGAAAATATAAAAAAAATTGAGCTTTATACTTTATAGAAATTGAGGTACTATTTTATACACCTTTACTACCTGTTACCTGCCCAAGTAACCAGAATCCAAACTCCACACTCACTGATCGTTCTTACCTGTGCTGGCTTTTACAAAATAACGAAGGTCTGGCCGTCGAAGGCTCTTGGGCTAATATGAAGTGTGGGACTGAATGAACAGTAAGCTGAAATAATGACTATCAAACTCTATTCTTTTGAAATCTTCCACTGTAAAAACATATGAAATTTTCCCCTTCTCTTATATGGGGGGGGGATTACATTGATTCTTCTTCGTAGGAGACTTAAACGTTATGGTTATCAATCATTAACTTTTTTCAAGAGTATCATGGCACATTTTGATTTTAACTATTACGTCTAAGTACTGTCCCCACTTTACCTTTGCAGCAAAATAAAATAAAATAAAAAAATGCCACTTCCAACAATTTATTTTTGAAACAATGTCTAATTTTACAAGACTATTTTATTCCACTTCAAATATGCAATTTTCAATGCACTCTCAATTCTTAAGAAAATTTTTTTAGTGAAGCATTTTACAATAAACCAAAAGATTATTAATTCTTTAAAATTATTCATTCCTAAAACAATCGCTTCCTCGTGTATACTCTGAGTTAATACTTTTACACAAATTTTCCAATATATATATTGTTGGCGCCAGTTGGCGAGAATTCCTTGTATAGCTTTCGCTCCGAGCCAACTGTAGTAAACCTTGTATTCAGTTCGAAAAGTATAGCGATCCCATATGGTTGGGATCCGTTTCGCTCATTAAAATTTTGTTGTTAAATTTACAGGCCATTAATTTATATCGGCAACATATATATATATATATATACATATATATACATGTATATATATATACCAGCCGTTACCCGCCCGCTTCGCTGGGTATTACATGATGTTTTATAAACTTTTACTGCTTATATATATGTATAAATTATTGATATCTAAGTCTTAGCACATTAAGAATTCGATTATATTGAAAAATATACTATACCTGTAACTGTCGCCTGTTGATCACAAAAAAAAAAAAAAAAAAAAAAAAAAAAAAAAAAAAAAAAAAAAGGGCAGAACTCATCTAATTTGAATTTTCTAAAAATCTCTAAAATTGAAGTATAGAATGATGTTTGCTCTTTCGTAACCCAAAAACCAAGTGGATTCCCACAAAACCAATTTTCGGTAGATCTCTTCTCCGTAAATTGAACATGCAAGCCAAATTTCAAGTCTAAATCTAACAGAAAAAAAACAAAAGTTTTACTATCAATATCCCCGTAATCCCGTTGAGAGCCGTTTTCCAAAATAACCGCTCTTAGCGGATTTCAATTCAACAAAAGAAAAATGCAATCCAAATTTCATTATTATAGTCCTTGTAGCTCGAAAAAAGTAATTTTTTTGTCAATACGTCCCAGTAACCCCCTGCACCCCCCCAGAACTTAATTTGCTTAAAATACATTCTTAGTGGATCCCTATTCAACAAAAGAAACATGCTTAACAAATTTCAAGTATATGGGTCTAACAATTAAAAACAGGAATTTTTTTCTGTAACTCCTCTTGACCCCTCGCAAACATCCTTAGGGGTCAATTTTCGTTTTACTCTTTGTTAGAGGAACTCTATTCCATGAAAGGAACATGCCTACCAATTTTCAAGCAGGAGGATCAAATAGTTTAAAAATGGAAATATTTATCGATTACACCTCTTAATCTCCCGAAATTAAACTTGGTAGTTTATATTCACGAAACCCATTTTATAGCGGTTCTCTACTTTACGAAAGGAATCTGCTTATCAAATTTCAAGACTGTACGTCTAACAGTGTAAAAATAGGGGTAATTATCTATAGCCCCACTTGAGCCACGGCAACGCCACTTCGGGGTCTGTTTTCACAAAACCCATTTTGAAGGGGAATTGCACTCTATGAAAGGAATCTGCTTAGGAAAATTTGAAGACTGTGCGTCCAATAAATTAAAAATGCAAAAACAATTATCTATAACGCCACTTGAGCCCCCGCAACGCCACTTCGGGGTCGATTTTCACAAAACTCATTTTGTAGTGTATCTCTATCCTATGAGAGGAATCTTCTTACCAAATTTCAAGACTGTGAGTCTAATAACTTAAAAATCGGAATTTATAACGCCCCTTAAACCCCCCGCCCCCGCAATAACCCTTGGGAGTCAATTTTCCCCAAACCCGTTTTGTAGCGGATATTTATTCCATGAAAGAAACATTCCTACCAATTTTCAAGGAGGTAGGTCAAGTAGTTTAAAAACGAATATATTTATCTATTACGCCACTTAATCCCCCGCAACGCCACTTAGAGGTCTGTTTTCACAAAACCTTCTTATAGCTGATCTCTACTCTATGAAAGAAATCTATTTATCAAATATAAAGACTGTGCGTCTAATAGTTTAAAAATGGAAATAATTATCTATAACGCCTCTTAAGTCCTGCAACGCCCCTTGGGGGCAATTTTCACGAAACCCATTTTGTAACGTATCTCTACCCTATGATAGGAGGCTGCTTACTAAGTTTCAAGACTGTACGTCTAATAACTTAAAAATCAGAATTTATAACGCCCCTTACCCCCCCCCCCGCCTCCGCAACACCCCTTGGGAGTCAATTTTCCCCAAACCCGTTTTGTAGCGGATATTTACTCCAGGAAAGAAACTTACCTACTAATTTTCACGCAGGTATGTCAAGTAGTTTAAAAACGGATATATTTATCTATTACGCCCCTTAATTCCCCGCAACGCCACTTAGAAGTCTGTTTTCACAAAACCCGTTTTGTAACTGATCATTATTCTACGAAAGGAATCTATTTATCAAATATAAAGACAGTGCGTCAAATAGTGTAAAAATGGAAATAGTTATCTATAACGCCCCCTAAGCCCCTGCAACGCCACTTGGGGGTCAATTTTCACCAAACTCATTTATTAGCGGATCTCTACTCTCTGAAAGGAATCTGCTTACCCAATTTCAAAATTGTACATTGAGTAGTTTAAACATGGAAACAATTATTTATAACGCCCCTTAACCCCCAGTAACGCCCCTTGCGTTTCGAATTTCAGAAAATCCGTTCTTAGCTGATGTCTACTCTATGAAAGGAACATGTCTACCAAATTTCAAGTCTGTAGGTTGAATAGTTCTAGAGATATCGTGATTAGTCAGTCAGTCAGTGAGTGAGTCGCTTTTCTCCTTTACATATATATATACATACATACATACATATATATATATATATATATATATATATATATGTAGCTGTGGTAGTCTAGTGGTCAAGGTTACGGCTCGTGGCTAACGTGTCATGAGTTCCAGCCTAGTACCACTGAAAACCCACCGTGTCGGGGAGCAATACACGTTAAATCTGACGAGAGCTCAAACATCCTCCAGTTGGTGTGGTGTGATAGTTAGGAGAGTGGGGTGCCTGCTCCTCGTCACTTGACCATGGTTCAAAATTACGAAGTCCGTCGCCAAAAGCCCTCGAGTAGCTGAATAGTACGACGTTAATATGCACTCATTCATTTATATATAGAGATAGATAGATTAATCCTAGTTTTTTTAGCTTTAAAGGAATTATTTTATAGTTAATATACTGCATCAAAGCTTACCTTTTGACTATCAAAGTTCAATTATCTAATATTCAAAATATAAGAAAAATCAATCAATAATATGGATATCAAGAAAATCTATTTCGGAACATATTAAAACTATTCATTCTTATGAGAATTTTAATCGAATAGTGAATAGAATTTTCAGCAAGCTTAAAAAAAAAAAAATTAAAAAAAAAATTTCCTACCGAATTTTGTAACGATTTTTTTAAAAGCAAAAAGAAATTCAAATGCTTTTCATACTATTCAAATTATCATGAATTTTGACATCGTCATCAGATGTAAGTCTGTGAATATCTTCGTGGGAAAAGCAAAGAAGTTGCAAATATAAGCTTCACTAACAAACCTAACCATTCACAAAACTAATTTTTATTATAACTAGTAAAGTGTGGGGAAACTAAAATACAAAATACTTTAAATATGTTATGTATCATTTTATTTTTTCTGATTGTGATCATTACAATAAAAATAAATCTCAGCAATAACTTTCCTATTCTAGTTCAACACTGTGGTCACAAGCATACGTTTTACTGAAATCCCCTTATGAAAGGATCATAATATCCCCTGAAGGGAGATCTGAAGTGAAAAGATGAGATTCATATCGAACAGCAGTGTGCATTTAACACCCTCCCTTGTGTCACTACCCCCACCCACTATTTATTCGGGGTGAGAAAAGAGGGATCGTTTATCCGCTTGAAAAGACCTTATTATACTTACTCCGATAAAAACGATCAACGCCACCCCATTACTGACTTTTTGACCTCTTCATTATGACTCTGAATGGGGAAAGCTTTTTTCCTGAGGGGCCAAATTCTTAGTGTTACTGAGTCTTTTTTTTATCATTAATATTTCTGTAAGTTAACTTTTACAACTATTTGCGTGTCAGATAAATTCTGCTAAAATTATATATGGTACAAACTAAAATATTTTTAATATTTAAAAATAATATTTGGTATTATCATGTACAGAGTACACTGCTCTATCTCTATCACATTTTGTTAAATAGGGATTCCCTTTAGGTATCATGCGCAAGTATTATCTTAAAAGTAAATAAAAAAAATTCAATTAAAAAATATGTAATTTTTATTAAATTTCTTACGTAAGGCACACATTTCGTCTAAACATTTTTTAACATCCTTTCTAAGGATTGTTTCTATTTATAATCTTAAATAAAGCCTTAAACATAGGTAAACTACTCGCATGAAAGGGAACTCCCATGAATTGTTTCAAGTCTAAAAAGAAGAGATTCTCACTGACACTTCTTATACCCTTTCCTCAAAATTAAAAGCTGTTAAACTTTAAAATTCAAGTAAACTTTTGACAAATTCGCCTAGCTGATAGTGAGAGATATATTTACACAATGTGAATCAGCCTTACATTATTAACCCATTCATTAAGCACTTGAATAATTAATAATGAAAATAAAGGAAATATGTGCAGCAGTTTACTTTTAAACGGATTTTAACTAATAATAATTTTGAGACGTTTACTGTCTTGTGAACTCCCACGTCGAAGACTTCTGTACTGACCTTTCCTGGTTACTTTGAAAATCTTTTTGCAATTGCTCTAACCTCTGTAGTTCTGCTCAACTCCTCTCTTTTCTTTCACTAGTATTCTCCTTAAATAATACGGTTCCACTTTAATGTATTATATCCTGATTTTATCACCAGTTGAGTTTATCATATGCAAGTAATATTAAAAAAATCAATTGAGTTCCTACTTAGGTCAACAAAGAAAAGTTTTATTTTGGTTTCTTTTTAATGTGTAACATCTTTACTCTCGGTTGCTGGATATTTGTTGGAGTGATTTCGTGAAAAGGGACGGAAATGCGTAACAGGAAGTTGGGGAAGCGCGCGCTGTTTGACTTGACCAATCAGCGCGCTTGCTGGTGTTTCTTCGGTACCCACGTCTCGGGGTCCAACTCTAATAGCAATTAAATCACCAGCCTTTCGAATAAACCAGCAAGTCTTATTAGACTTCATCTAGAATAAACTTGCGATTCTTACGTTCGAATGTCAAAGTCTCAGGGCTCCTTGTGTATGAATTCTGAGGATATATTTATATATGTGTAAACTACATATTAATAATTATATTTCCTGTTAAGCGTCTGACAAAGTTCATCATTCTTAAAAAAAATACGAGTAAGAAAAAGGAATTATTTGAATAAAAATATTTTAGTGCGAATTCATTTTCATACTTTAAGGTTAATTCCTGTCGCTGTCAATATAATATTTTTAGTTGTGATTAAAAAAAGATTTCTCGATTAAAAAAAACTTAACTAATTAAGTGAACTGTTATTTTTTCTGATTTTCTCTAATATTTCTAATTTTTAAACATGCGCTCTTGAAGGTGTCTCTTCGCTACCCTCGTATCGGGGTCCAACCCTAGTAGCAATCAAGCCGCCTGCTTTTTGTTTTATATTGTTAAATTTAGCATTTGAAAAGATTTAAATTCAAAAACTTGGTTACGTTCACTTGACTCTAAATCCACTTCGCACATACCAGCAAGTCTTATTAGACTTCATCCAGAATAAACTTGCTATTCTTACGTTCATATGTCAAAGTCTCAGGGCTCGTTGTGTATGAAATCTGAGGATATATTTATATGTGTAAACAAAATTAATAACGATATTTACTGTTAAGGGTCTGACAAAGCTCATCATTCTTAAATAAATACGAGTAAGCAATATATGGACATTATTGATCGTCAAACAAGTGGACTGGGTATTGTTAGTCAATATATTGGGGACATATGTGCGGCAGAATGCTTATTTGAAAATGGACAAACAGTCATTTTGGTGGTTGCATACATTTATCCGAATCAAACAGTTAAAAAAATTCAAGATTTTCTGCATTTTGTACTTTTATTGTATACCGAAGGTGGTTCTGCTCTTTTAAAAAAAACTATCACTCGCTTCCCATGATTTTGGGTGGTGATTTTAACGTTAACCTTAGTTTGCCGGAAGTTGAGCCGCTCATAGCTTTTCTGAAAGATGAACTCAAGCTCGAAATGAACACAAATCGAAATGTTTCGACAACTAACAGTGGTAATGTTATTGACGCTGTTTTTCAACGATTTTTAAAATACTTTGAAATCACAAGTAAATATGTCATATTTTAGTTTTCATAAATCTATTGTCTCCGCTCTTCCCCAAATTGAAAAAGGATAAATATTTTTGATAAAAAATTACATTACTCCTTGTGTTAATTAAATAAAATTTTCATTAAAGATATATAATTATTCGATAGAAAATTATTTCCAATCATACCCAATTCATTTTTTTCAGGATTAAAGTCACTATTGCGTATTTACCACGATAACATGCCAGATGTTACACATCATATGCGACTTCTGTACGACTCGTTTCTTTTTTTTATTAAATAGTTACAGTTAATATGAATATGAATATACATACGACAATTTAAGTGACAAAACAGAAACAATTTTCCTTGCAACTTTCTATTTCCCTTTCCATATATGGTGTTGGACTATTTGTCTTGTTACTATTTATTCAGTTTTTTAATTTAATTAATGAAATAATATTTGAAAAAACTGTATTAACATCAAGTGACTATAAGTTTAAAAAAATGTATTTCAACTTGAGGTGTCTGATTAGTGCAAAAATGTCGATTTCAATGAAAAAAATGACAAATTTTTTTTACTTCAAATTTTACATAGTTGAGTTTTCTGCTTTCCAAAAATACCTTACTTTTGTTTATACTTCTATTATTTACGAAGTTATAACAGTTTTTATGTCATGAGAGAGCAGCAAAAACGAACCGAAAGTGTTTGAATTTTAATACTTTTTGACACTTTTTTGGTGTTTTATCGAATTTATTTAAAAAACTTTTAACTTAGGTAAGGTAATGGGAAGACATGGTGATAGTTAAAAAAAATAGCTTTTTAGTTTTTAATAAAATTTTTCAAATAAATTCATGCATTTGTTGTCATTTTTCGATTTTCTTATGCCCTTACTTCTCGATATTTTGTTTCATATTTAACTTATTTTTTATATATATTTGATAGAAAACTGTGTTCTTAAAGACAAAATATTAATTAATTATCCCCAAAGCAAGATCTGGGAGGTCTAAGAAGCTCCGTTTTAGTAGAATTTGCTTCATCATTGATGCTATCAGTAATGAGAATGTTGACACATAGCTAATCTCAATAATACACTGCTAGCCATCGTAAACGCAACACCCTGAAGGAAGCACGCACATAACACGAAATCTACAACATCCATTAGCGAAGGTGAGATATGCAAATGATTAGAATTTCAGCGCAGACACACATCACGCCTGCCTGTGGCGCCACCTCAAAGCGCTATTTAAGGCTTGGAGATTTCTACGATTTCAAGTTCGGCAACTGTGTTTTTCTTGTAGTTTTTTCAAAAAACGATCAGTTATGTCTGGTAGAAAACAGCGATCAGCTTTTGATCAAGTATCCGAGTTCGACAGAGGAAGGATAGAGTGGCCTACCGAGATTGTGGGTTATTTTTCAGGGAAATCGGTAGTCGTGTTGGACGAAACCAAACAACTGCAATGCGGATAAGCGACCGTTAGATGCAGGAGGGTACGACAGACCGAAATGGTCGATCGCAGCCACCTCAGTGCACCACTTCACGTGAGGACCGGTAAATTGTGCGCATGGCAGTGACGGATCGCTCAGTCACATTGCGAACCATAGCACAGCACATTGAGTCTGTAACGCATCATTCAGTGTCTGAGCGTACCATTCGACGCCATTTACAGCAGAATGGTCTGTCCGCAAGACGTCCATTGCTTGGTCTACCTTTGACGCAGAACCACAGACGTCTCCGCCACCAATGGTGCGATGAAAGAAGGATGTGGGTGGCAGAATGGAATGAAGTTGTCTTTACTGACGAGTCACGCATCTGTCTGCAACACCACGATGGTCGAATTCGAGTTTGGAGACACCGTGGAGAGAGGATGCTGAACAGCTGCGTTATGCACCGCCACACTGGTCCTGCACTGGGTATTATGATATGGGGCGGTATTGAATATCACTCTCGCACTCCTCTTGTACGCATTGCCGGTACTTTTAACAGCCAGCGCTACATCTCCAAGGTGTTGGAGCCAGTTGTCCTTCCTTACCTTCAGGGCTTGGCCACAGCCATATTTCAACAGGATAATGAGTGACCACACGTGGCACGCATTGTCCAAAGGTTTTTCGTCAATCACCAGATTGAATTGTTTCCCTGGCTGGCTCGCTCTCCGGATCTTTCGCTGATAGAAAACATGTGGTCCATGGTTGTTCAACGATTGACCTAGATTACACCTCCAGCTGCCACAACGTGTGGAAGCTGCTTGGTCTGCTGTACCCCAAGAACACATCCAAAGTCTCTTTGAATCAATGCCGAGCCGTGTGGCAGTGGTGATCTCCAACAATGGCGGCTACTCTGGCTACTGATTCTGGCAGGAACCACACTTCACAGAAGTCTATAAATTTAATCATTTGATACTTGGTCAACATGTTATCTACAAAATAAATTTTGTTGTGCTATCTCTTGTCTTGCTTGGTGTTGCATTTACGGTGGCCAGAAGTGTATTTAGTCAGATGGTGACAAAAAGTTGCAATCTATTCATAAAGGTTTCGAAATTTACTCAGAAAGCCTTTTTCAATCAGCAACATTTAATGAATATTTTACTTAAAGATACAATTATTATACTTGAAACATTTCGCTTAGGTGCATTTTTAACGTTAATTCCTTTTAATTTGTGATATACTTGTTTTTTTTTTATCATTAATTAAAAATGCAAATACTTCCCTTTCTAAGATCGTGTACATGGATTTATAAAATTTGATTTGGAATGCATTTTAATTTCTGTGTGACACTCCTTAGAATTTAGAAAATTTTCTCGGGAAAGAAGAAAAGCTGCATAGAAAATAAAATTAATAACGATGAAAAAAAGGCAAAGTGTATTCATATGGAGGGTTTAAAGGCTGTTTTTTATATGCTTTTTACTATAATTTCTTATAACCTTTGTGATAAGCAATATTTTTTTAAAAGAAAAATTTTCGTGAATATTTATTGATTAACACAAGCAAATATATTTTATATAACATATTTCTTAAGCTCTAAGATACTTAGTGGAAATATATACCTGATTTTCCATGTAAAAATTATTATTTTTTAATGTAATACAGTTTTTTTAGTGCACTTTTTATGTCTCTAATTTGTATTAAAAAAACTAAGTATTTGAGATGTTAAAAAAAACTTTTTTGACTCAATAAAATTGGTAAAAAAAATTTAAAGAAAAAAAAATGAATTTGAAACAAATATATAATACTGAAATGCACACTTATGAAAGGTTTATTCTTTTGATATAAAGAGGTTTTAGGTTGTTTTAGCCACGCGTATAATTTCTTAAGATTTTAATTTAAAATCTTTAAATGCGTTTTTCTCGAAACTGATTTTTCCATATTTTATCGCATGGCAAACATAATATCTCAAAAAGTTCGCGAGATAATTACATGAAATTTTGCAACATTATTTATTATTATAGAATGCATATTGTGAGAAATAGAGATTTAAAAAACAATATATTTACCTTTTTTATAATTTTTTCTTAGTGATAAATTCAAAATTTTTGAAAATTTTTCATTTTGTGCACTTTTTGACCTTTAATTTTGTGATTAATTGAAATTATTCAAAGATGATAAATCAATGCATAGATAACTGCTTTCTGAATAAAATTCTAAAAGATTTTTTTATTTTATGCATTAGAATTTATTTTACATTATTTATTTGCCGTGATGTGCAAAAAATGCCTAATTTTAACCTAAAATTGTCCATTTTCTTACAAAAATATATTGAAAAAAATTTTTTCTTAGTTTTTTTATAAGTTTTTAGTTTAATTAAACAAAAAATGAGTTTAAAGTTGAATTTTCACCAATATTTAAAAAAAAAATGTTTCCGCAACTAGTCAGGCATCTTGAATAGAGTAATAGAAAGTATTTTATTATCGATTGAAAATTTGAACAAGATATATATACATATATATATATATATATATATATAACATAAAATGAAATAAATAAATGGCAATACAATTGATAATACAAAATTATATCACTAACAAAGCTAGAAGATATAAACCAGATTTCAAGAAACACAACTTTAAAAATGATGGAAAAGTCTATTGTAGAAGAATTAACTAAGCGTATGTATAACATGGAACAGAATTAGAACTTTAAAATGTAAGAAACCAAAAGAGTCAATAGACTAAAATGAAGACCTATTATGATTTCTAAAGCTGTTGCTGAATTAGGACCAGCAAAATTAGAGTTAAATATATTTTATGGATCCAACCTTCTCCTGTCCAGCAGAAATTTTATACATAACAGGAAAACATACCCATATTGAAAAGTTAGGCCTAAAACCTTAAGTTAGGCCTCCCTATATATATATATATATATAGGGAGAGAGAGTGAACTAATAGTAGGAATTGAAAAGCATCGTGTAAAAGCAAACCCAGAGGTTATGTGAAGGGAAATGTGCACGAGAGCCCGTTACTATCTTAATTATTGTACTTCCAAATAAGATGTAGAAAATTATTCCAATTATTGGAGCAAAATTGCAAAATTTACCTTAAGATAATTTTAAAATCTCAACTTATACCGACGAGAATTTTTATATGATCACCTATAATATGATTTCAAATTTATTTCCCTCGCGATTATAATCAAGATCAAAATGATTATCAAGCTATTATAGGTTTTTGTTCTTAGATGGCGTAGTTGCAAGCCAATTAAATTTGATAATGTAGAATTTAGGATTCTGAAAGAACAAAAGTAAAAAATAAGCATTGTTCGATATTTTATATAAAAATGGTTTCAAAAACATTTACTTGGGAATTACGACATGCGTCCTTAAATTTAATTACTCATAAAATGTGTTAAAGTTTTTTTTTGTTTGAAACAATGTTTGTGTCATAATACACCTCACATCTTTGCAATGCACCAAATATCCCTTCAAGCGTATTTTTCCGTGCCTTTTCTTAAATTTTTCTAGCCATCCATTGCTATCTAGAAAATTGTTGTATCCCAATGCCTTCGCAAATTGAAGAGCTTTCTCTATTACGAAAGGTACAGAGATAGGAACATTTTTATCTCACACTGTGTGTATTCACTTCAAAACTGCCTTGTCGACATCTTCATAGATACATGTTCTTAAACGTTTTAAACAAGAGTTCGATTAACATAGTTTTGTAATTTATCTCGGTTTTTTATAAGAGTTGATAAACTGTTTGGAGGAGTACCAAATTTTAAAGCAATATCCTTTTCTTGACGCTTTTATCCACTTCCTGAAGAATAAAATTTTTTTGAGCTACAAAAAACGAAATTACCAGTGCGACAAAAACGAAATTACCAGTGCGACTGATCAACACTACAAATGAAAGGAGACTAATTCAAGGACACGGGGACACGAGACAACTCCACTGAGGGTCAGGGGATATCAAAATGTGTCTAGTGAACTGAACAATGGGGGTTAAAGGGGGCACTTCTTGGATGAAATGCTTAGAATTCTATTGCGCTCGGCGAGTTAGGCACTTAGTAAAACCAGTTCAAGATTTATGACCATCATAAAATGTGTTAAGAGATAGAATAACTTGAAATCTCCAAAAATACTTTAAAATAGGGGAAGGGGACTGAATCACAAGAAAAAAAGTTCGTTATGTATAAAAGGCACTTCGCTATTGTGAGGCTATTTTACGAAGAAAATCTTGAAATGTCCTTGGTTCCTGTAAAAAGATCACTACATAGAAAAATTCGTAATATAGAGGTTCGTAATATGGAGGTTCGACTGCACATTATTATTTTTTTGTGTTAAATTATGTTTAATTTTTTATATAAATTTATTCCGAAACTTTTAATTAATGCTTGTGTAGTAAAACTAACTTAAAAGTAGCTTGACAAAGAGTAACAAAAATTGTTTCAATAAATATAAGAATCTCATCCTTAGATGAGAGGAAGAAAAATAAAATAAAACTAAATTTTTGTAATTTGTTTTGTTATTAACATTTTGTGAAACCTAAATCGCTTTTTACTGTTAACGTCACACAGATATTTATTTCTGTATAAAAGGTTTTAGGATGTTCAGAAAATGTAGAATCTATGAAGTTCTATCAATCAAGAATTTACAATATTTAATGATTAAAGCTCTACTCAATTTAAATAAAATCTAAAAAAGTATAAGGACTTTTTTAAAAATTTATCTCATACCAACTCCTACTTTGTCTTAAGCTGTATTCTATTTAATTTATTTTTAAAAGCCATTGAGATTTCTTGGTACTCGCTATTTTTATATATATAACCGAATCTTACTTATATACCTTATTTTTAACGAAATTATTTACTTACAGATTATTACAGAAACATATTTTCTCCAAGATATGTGTGTATTCAATATTTTATATAAATATTAAAGAAATAGAGGGGCTATAATTAAAATATATAGCTATTTCTAGTGCCAGTAAAGGCATTGAATCATATTTATAACACTGGGTAGTGTTGATTTTTTAAGCTGAGACCAGTGGCGCACACAAAGAGGGGGTCCCCAAGTTCGCCCCCCCAGAAACCTTGATTTTTTCCCCGATTGTTTATAATCATATATATATATATATATACGTGAAATTTAATCAAATATTTGTTATTAATAATTCATTTTATTAATTAATGCTAATTATTTATTAAATAATTACTTTTTTACTGTTTTTTCTCCCAAAAATCGACAAAATCAAAATAATACGTTGGACTGCGTATTGGAGTATGATACGAGAGTGATGGACTTCCGACCCTGGACCCCCCCTCCCCTTTGAAAAATGCTTTTGTGCGCCACTGGCTAAGACTATGTATGAAAAAAGGGTAAATAAAACCTATACAATTAAACTATTATGCAATACTTATTTACGGAAATGAAAAAATTTCGGTGTAATATATTGTAGCATAGCAAAAGTAACTACTATATTTTTAATTACAGTAAGAGTCGCATCAAAACAGGGTTGTTAAGATGGAAATTTTCTTTGCTTCACTGCCAAAAAATTTTTTTTATGGTCCTTTGAGTTTATGTTAAGATTTAATATTTTTAGATTTATTCCCTGCTTGTAGGGATTACAATATCGGGCCGAAAGTACAATACCGGTATTCGGTATTTCTTAGATCTTAGTACCGGGATACCTGTTTTAATACCGGTAGTAGAAGTTTTAGGGTGTTTCTTAGTTTTATTTGTGTGTGGGCCAGTTTTATTAAATAGCGTAAATATCACAAAAAATTAATTTTTAACTTTTAAATTATAATAGTATATAAAGAATCCCAAAAAAGTAAAGTAACATCTTATTTATTTAGATCACGCAAAAAAAGTATAAATATCACTATTCAGTCTGTGGTACTATTAAACATTTTTGAAATGTGATCTTAAAAAACACAATGCATTAATTGTATTGCCATTAAGCCTGGAACGCAATTATGTGTACATATTATCAGCTGTCGAAAACGCTCTTTTGGCATCTACGCTATTTGGTAATATTATTAGCAATACGCGATATACATTTTTCTAACACTTAACTCTAAATTTCTCATCTTCAAATAAATAGATTTCTCGTCGGATGGTTTTGGATATAGCTGATTTTTGTATTGTATTTTGGTTTGTTGAAATTTTTTTATTTATCGCTAATTCTAATTTTTGTTCAAGAGGTAATTCCTTTCACTATCGACATTAGTGTCATAATCATGCTCGATAACTGTACCAAATTTTTCTGAATGTGGATAAGGTTTGTGGGTAAAAAAATTTAAGAAAATTTACAATAAACTTGATCAAATTTGAACTGGTTAGTCTATTTTCTTCTTTTTTATTTTTTAAATCATGATGATATGTAAATACAAGTACGATGTGTAAACACAATGTGAATAGCAAACTCCCCAATTTAAGAAAATATCCAAATACTGCGCACTTTCTTCACAACTACAACATTGTTTTCACAGATACGAATATCAGACCACGAGACTACTATCGCTCTGAGCTATAATATAATAGTTTTGGCCCTCCTTCTTGGATTATTCACATACTTTATCACTTCTCTTGATTGTAAGATGCAACTTTATATTCACGGTCTAATTAATTTCGCCCGTTAGGGAGACATAGAGACTAAAAGGTATTCTATTTTGCTAGGTTGGCGATCTCTGAACATATAGCGGAGACAACTTAAAAAAATTTCTAGTAAATACCAAAAAAACCGGTATTTAAACTTGTGAATACCGGTATTACATAACTGTACATATGGTTCAAAATACCGGTATTAGGTATCCCGGTATACCGGTATTACAATCTCTACCTGCTTATAATGCTTTCTCCCTGTTAACTACTTTTTTCCTCACCAAAATTAAAAATAATATTTATTTAACAGTTTCTAGTTACAGGTACAATTAAAAATACCTCTCGCAAAGTATTGAAAAAGAAGTAAAAAAAATTGTTTAGTATACATATATATAAATCTAGTTAATATGAATAAGTGCATTTATAGCTAAGCTGTAAGAAACACTTAGTTGCGAAATACCTGTATGCTTCCAAAATCGTTAAAACGATTCAGTTTCACTAACATTTTAAAAACAGCACATAATTCCTTGCTCAGAAACAAAAGCAATGATTCCACCCAAACAAAATAAATCACCACTGAAATTAATTCCCACTATTTTTTTTCCAAATAAAAAACGATTCTGTGGAAGACGAAAGAGAGAAACCTCAAAAAGTAATTGGCAAAATAGGGTTTCTTTTCAGTAAACCATGTGACACTTCTATTTTCATTAACAGCATTTTGCGGCGCCGCTGTGTCAACTCCAACTTCCGTTCCGGGATACTCTGTCTTAATTTGGATGCTTGCAATAAAAGAGTTTCTATCAATCACGGGCCGAGGCCTTCCCAAATCCTCGAAAAGGGAGAGTGTGTGTGTTTTTATCTCGCTGCAAGTCACAATTCAGATCAATAGATTTTCATTAGGCGGGCTCTCCGAAAAAGATCGGGGGCTTTTCATTTCGGGTCGGGGCTCAGCGTGTGGCCGCTATCCGTGTCATCTCTTCGATAATCTCCGTCGCCCCCTTCGAAAGCGACGATTACGAGCACAATTAACTGCATTTTATTGATTGTTCAAAGCGAAATTGAGTGGAAAGGGAGCCGCTGCTGAAGGGAGCGATTCAAAACTGAATTTCCTCTTTTAGACTTTAGAGGAATAATACTATGTTTTGAATTAATTTTCTGGGAATTTAAAAAAAGGATTTGAATTAATTATATTAAAAAAATATAGTAATTTATAATACTTAAAAAGAGTTTTTTTTGTTAATAATGATATATTTTTTTCAGAGAGATATAAATAAATATTTTTTAATTCCTTTTCGCTTTACTCAGAAAAATTGTATGAATTGCTAAATGAATTAATTGAATGAGTATAAATAACTCTTTTTCAAAATAAGGAATTTTTTTTATTTCGCTTTAGAAAATTTCTAACTGTGTGAATTTCTGTCTGAAATCAATTAGTTGAAATGAATAATTAGGAAACATAAACTAATAAAAAAAAAACGAATTGTCTTGTAAATTTCATAAATTAGAAAAAATACCTTTCATATGAGTACTATTTTGAGGTCTTATCACTCTGTGATTTTAAAAAAAATAAGGTAAACTAAATAACTAGAGACAATATAAAAATGAAAGGGAAAAATTCAAAATTGAAATATATTGTTAAAATTCTTATAAAATTTGATAACTATTCTGATAGCTTATTTCAAGCAATACTAAAGTATGCAATAGTACTGCGCTGTTTTTATTATTACTGAGAAGGTCTTTACTTGAATTGAAGGACTTCGAGAGTTTCATAGGGTCTTAAAGTATTGCAGTACCATTACTGCAAAAGGCAATTGTATCAAAATGTATCTCAAGTAGTATGATACTTCTGTGAAAAGTTCATTATTTATACAGTTATTTTCAGCAAATCTGTCAGAAATATACTGGAAATGTATTTTAAATTCATTTGAAATACTTTATAGAATATATAAACTATTAAAAAGAAGCCGAGTGTGCGAGTCGTGTTTTCATTCTTTTTTTAATTATGGTTATTTATCAAATTAAAAAATTAACTCCGTATTTTTTTTGTTAAAAATAGTTATTTGTGTATTCACACACACGTTAAGCTGATAAATGAAGCACACGCAGTGGCGCCCACAAGGGGGGGGGGTGTCCTCGGGTCCGGACCCCCCTCCCATAGTCCTTAATTATTTTTTCGATTGAATATAATCCTATGTATAGAGTGCGTAAAATTTAATAACGTATTTGTTATTAATAATTAATTTTTTAATTAATGCTAATCATTCATCCGATAATTAATTTTTTACTGCTTTTTATTACCCAAAATCGACAAAATCAAAAGAATATGTTGGGTGGCGTATTAGAGCATCATACGAGCATAATGGACTTTCGACCCTGGACCCTCCTCCCTCTCTTGAAAGATTCTTGTGTGCGCTACTGAGCCCACGCATGCATTAATTTTATATATTTAATGTAATTGGAACACATTTATAAATTTAGCGAATGGTGATTATTGCGTTTTTAGTTTTCCGTACAAAAAATGAGTGTCAATATTTATTCATATAATTATCTTTTTGAAAAGATTTTTTTCCTTAGAATGAGATTTTCTTAAAGGTAAAACTTAAATTTTTTTTGGATTTTTTTTAAAGTTGTATTTTCATAAAAGCTATTATTAAAGCAGAACAAAAATTGCCTACACATAATATTTTACTAACTTAATACAAAATTTTTTTTGTTTGATATCATAAAATATCGGAACTTTTGACATATAAATAGAAAATAGGTCGTGATATGTGATTAATTTCTTTATCCTGTTTGAAATCTATTTTTTACATAATAGTTAAACCTTGAGGTTGTTTAAGGAAAGTGTTCTGAGTATATTAGCTTGAAGTTTAATCTACTGAGTTTGATAAAGATATTTTCATTTACGTGTCTGGATTTCTCAATACTTGATATTTTGTATAAAATTGTTTTTTTTTATTCTAAAAATATCATTTATTTTATCTGAGATATTCATTTTAAACAAATGCATACAAATCGTATCCGACTCAATTAGTGGAAAACTTTCAATACACTATTGAAAAAATTTTCCCAAAACAAGTGAGTTTGTAACTCGTTACCTTTAAGAACAAAGTTTAAGTTAATTATGATTAGTATATGATAAATGTCAATAACAAAACATACGTTATAAAATTCGGTTAATTGAAGCATCACTGTATTTATTCAGTAACAAAAAACTATTAAAATAATTTAAATTAAAATTTCGTTTTATAATACGCATTTTTAATTACTTAAGGTAATTAAATTGCTTTTCTTTGAACTTTTGCTTTTTCTTTGAACTTTTAGAAGCAAATTATTATGAATCAAAAGAGCCATCATATTAATCCTTCCATGCATTCAAACTCTCTATGCGTAAGATTCTTCAATTTGTTATACCTTATAGACAAAATCTTATATTATATTATATACAGATGGATTTCTCTTACAAAAATAATTCTTCAACATAAATAATTAACAGTTTACATTAAATATTTTTTAAAGTTTGCTTAAATTAAATAAGAACCATAGTTCCCATTTTTAAATGTGTATGCTAATTTTTAATTTCATTTCAACATGTGGCAGTTGAAACGATTACAGACTTTGGATAAATTCTTTTTTGCCTTCTTTCACTGGTTTCAAAAACAATGGTTAATTATATTTTAAAGGAGTTCGCAACAGATTATTTGTTTAAATAAAATTAGTTAATAAGATTAATCAGGTAATTTCTCAAAATAATAAGTCACTAAAATTATATTATTTAAGGCATGAAACGCGCGCGACTAAATATTTATTTTTTAGGGATACGATTTCATTCTTAAAATTTAGATAATTTATTTATAAGTATTTTTAGAAGTGTTTCAGGGTTTATTCCCTATTAATCCATTTAGTCTTTATTCACGTATCTCACTGTTTAGTTACCGTGATAAAGTTCTAAATTAAATTGTTCTATCTTTTAGTTCTGGTGCAAGAGATAAGAATCAAAGAGGGCTAGTTCCAAACTATTTGATCTATGTACTACCTCTACGACTTTTAGAGTTAGATCCCCATTCATAAATTTCGAGTCCTGGAACCACTTCAATGGCGTCCAGAGCCATTATTAACTACACCCCCTCCTCCCTGGTCACCGTTGCCGGAAAAAGGGAGCCAGAAAAGCCAACGGGGCGATTATTCAAATCTCTTCTGCATCCCGAGGAGGCACCGAAACCACGCGGCCGCCCAAAATGAACTCCGGCGCGGTCGGGGGGCTCCTCGCCGTAGAGCATCCCTAAAGCCGCGACGTTATGAGGCAATTTTTCACGAGGTTGGGCTTCTTTTAAGCCGGGGACTATGAGCGATGCGAGGCGTCTTTTAAGCGGCTACAGAGAAAGGCTTAAAGCCACCTCGCACCTTTTTTCTCTCCTCCTCCTCTCTGCGCTCTTTATTGTTTTGTTTTTATCATATACTTTATGATTTTTCGGTTTTCGACGTGTGATTGCGGTGGGTGGGAGAGAAATAAATGCATAAAATCGTCTTAAACGAGCTTAGTCATTCAGTAAAGTCACCCTCTAAGTACTTTAAGAGTCAAGAGAAAAGAATAAAAGGAAAAAAAAAATAATGTGGAGTTTGGGATGTGTTGAAAATGTCATTTTTCATCGGCTTTTAATTATTGTTGTTTTTGAGGGGGTGGTTAGGAAGGAAACGAGCGGTTTCAAAGCTAATTCTTTTCTGAGTAAGACTGATTTTATCGGCGGATGATTTAAGTTAATTGTGCCTTAGAGTTTTATTATTGCCCCTTCTAGTCACCGCATTAATGTGCTGTTTATAAATGTGGGGTTAATGCATATATTTAATAGAATAAATTTTCAGTGAGATTTTTCTGATTAATAGGAAGAATTTTTATTTTGTATTTATTAGCAGGTTAGATACATATTCAAAATAGATAGGCAAAAGAATAAATCATTTTTCAGGCATTAAACTTGAAGTAGATATTAAATATTGATTTTCGATTACCTTATATTTTTATCTTTGTTAAATGTTCCCTTGTTTTTTGTTTTACATTCTATCTCTGAATTTTTTTTGTCTTTCGTTGTTAGGAAATTACTAATGTAATCTTGACGAGCTATTTACAAAAAGATAAACAGATATTTTTTATGGTGATCTATCTTTTCATTTTCTTTTTATACTTCTGTATTTCGTTAATGGATTAACACATTAGCTATTACATATAAATATATACAGTTGGACTTCGATTTAACGAACCTCTTTTTAACGAATTCGACGATTTAACGAATTTTTCTCTTTTTTCCGATTAAAATGAAGACAAAAAACACCTATTTTAACGAATATTAAACCCTGAATTAACGAATTATTTCAGCGATTGGAAAATCTTTTTCTTTATTAGTTTGTATTATAAAAAAAATATTTCCCCCCCTTTGTAATTCCGTATCCTTTTTATCAGGAACATAAAATGACTTTTCTTGAAAGCAGAAAATTTAAACGGGAAAGGATGGAAACCATTATTAGACTTTACAGGTGCAGATGAATCATGAGTGTAGCTTATCTTGTGAGTCCTGAGTAGGACAGGAAATTCCTTTCTTATTTCCTTCCAATCCATAATACAGGGGATATTTTAAGATTTAAACGATAATGCTACATTTGCTGACAGACTACCTATATGTGCAGCTGAAATTGAGAAATTTTTGATTTGTCCAAGCCGATGAATAGCGATTCTATTGCAAAAATCGATAGTAAAACTCCTATCAAAACTGTCCCATTTTCTTGTCTGGAAACTGCGAAAACATGCCTCTCTCTTATGTAACAGAATGTAAATGATGCAGTATTTTCTTCTCTGCATAGAGCCGTAAAAGGAATCAAAAAGCTTTTCAAACATTTATTAGTCAGTATTTTAAAATTTCAGATTAACTGGTGCGTAATAATTCTTTTATTGTATTTTTAGCTGCTGAATAAAAAATGTATAGTTTCTAACTATGGATAACTTTGTGTAGTTGCTTATAGAATTTCCAAAAGATAAATGCAAACAAATTGTATTTTGTTTGGACCTAGATATAAGGAATAATCCCAAATTATAACGAACAAAAGGTTCGGTCCCGATGAACTCGTTAGATCGGGGTCCGACTGTATGTTGACAATCAAGTAGTCGGCAAAATGTTTATTTCTCTTTAATTATTAATCAGCAGGAGATTAAGAGATTTTTAAGTAAATGTTTAACTTTTAAAACTGGAATGTTTTGATAATTTTTATATAGAATCTGATTAAGAATATTGTTAAACTTACGGAAAAAGTATTCATATTGTTTAATAAAAATTTATGGAGATTTAAATATTGCGAATCAAATATATGCGTGATTCTTAAATGCTGTGATTTAAATATTTGGTAGAGCTATAAATGACAGAAAAAAAATCAATCTTTTGATTTTATTGTTCCATTATAAAGTCTTGGAATATGCAAAGATTTAAGTAGTAAGTTATTCACTTAAAAAGAAAATGTGCAATTTTTGTAAAAATTTGACAAAAACAGTAATTCTCAATTTTCATTAAAATATTGCATTGTAAACTTTTATTTATATAAATGTACACTACTGGAATAGTTACTAGTATAAGCAAATAATATTGCTTTACGAGGAGGGTTACGAGAAGACTTATTTAAACTCCCAATTAAGGAAAAGATGTATTAAAAATGCTTTATAGTAAGACTTTAAAAAATAAAAATAACTTACGTTTTGTTCACCTATTGTAATTCCTCAATAGTTTTTTCAATGCATTGCATTTAAATTTAGCTCGAATCTAAAAACTCCAAAATTGATACTTCTATTAAATTAGTATTTTTTTAAAAGTATAAAATGTCAAAATGTATGTTTTAACTATTTTGATTTAGAATTGTAATTGATGATTTATAATGCAATATTTTCGGAATTTTTCACCCATTTCTCATCATGTTACCATAAAAATATATTTTTATTTCTTTAAAAAAATGAATTATATCTCAAGAAATTTATTTCACGATTGATTCCAAATACATATGAATAATCCGAATTTTTAGTACTTAATAAAAATTATTTTTAATTAAATTTTACAACACAAAACAGCAAAATTTGAGTCAGTATATTTATTTAAGCCTTGTTCATAAGAGCAATTTAGTTTAAATTTCTAACAAGCAGGTTTTAAGATACCTTTTTCAAAAACAGTAACAAAAGAATAATTATTGTTATTCCAATCAAAATATCAACGTAATAAATATAGTAAGTGCTTTTATAGTGGATTTTGAGTTTCTCTTATCGTTTCATCGCGACTCTAAAAATCCATCAAATTAGAATTTAAGCCTTTCAAAAGTTACTGTTAATTAAACTGTTGGATTCCTTAAAATTTTTATGATTAGAGTGTTTGATTGACATTATTAATTGTTGTGACATTGTTTTTGTTGTTGGGTTTAAAACTACAAAACAATGAAAAAATTCTGGCTTCAGAGCAATATAATACATTTATTAATTTTAGTAATCAATCTATTCAACTTCATTGCCTTCCTCTGGTTTTTTTTTGCATGCTTAGTTTCGACTTTAAATGGATTACATTCTGTATCCAAAGTAATTTGAAATTGCATTAACAGACTGATAAGTATAGATTTTCACTACCATCCTAAGTCCATGCTTCTCAAACTTTCAATATTCGCGACCCAATTTTCAATCATAGTTTTCATCGAGTGGCCCCCCTCCATACAATAACAATGTATTGAATTCAATAATAACATACTTTGACACTAAGGCTACAGTACGACTTTAATTATAAACCGTACAAATTATCAAGATAAATATTAAATCTTGTATATAGTATTATATATAACCTATAGAGTCACTGGTAGTTATTAAACTTATTCTTAACTTTAGCACTTTTAAATTAATCATCAAATACATTATGCAGTATTGATACCCTTATAAGCGTATTATATCAGTGTGAATGTGTATTTTATTTTTTATTATGTCAGAATGTTTTTTGTTTTGATTCCTTTCAGTAAATTAATATTTTTTTTAAAAAAAATATTCGTTTGTTTTTGACATTTCGATATACTCGAGCCCCCACCTAGGAATATCACGCTCCCTAGAGAGGCGAGCCCCACAGTTTGAGGAACGCTGTCTTAATGAATCTCAAATTCTTTACAGTTTTCTAAGAATTACTGCCAAAATACTTGCTATTTTTAGGCTTGAAATTTTCTAATATAACACAATCTAACGATTTGTTTTCAGTTCTTTCAAGGATTCCCAAAAAACGATGTAATTCAGTCGTTCATCACCTTGACAATTTAACGTTCCCGTTTCATTTCCGCTGCTGCTCTGCACCCTGAATCCCCAAGAATGCTCTTGATGGAAAGTAAAGTAGAAAGCTGGTACTTTTTTAACTGAAAGGGGAGGAGCAAAATAAAATATAAGCAAGGAAATATTTTATTATTTTAAGAAAACAACAACTTACAAGCTCGATTTATGCACAAAATACTAAGGTCTTCACTTGGGATTATTTTAGCTTTGTTATGAATGCTGAAAATAAAGTTTTCATAAAATAAAATATAATTCAGAAAAAAATATTTGTAGACATGATTATTTAATCTAATACGTTATTTACTGTAAAGGTCCAACGGTGCTCTTTTTTCACAATTAAATTTCTCTCTTCAAGTTTAATTTTAATCTCCCCTTCACTATTGAGAATTTGGCCCACTGTGTATCTACATTTCACCGATAGCTTAGTTTATATTGTTATATTTGAATTTTTTCCCATAAATATAACCAATTATTTATTATCATTGGACATTTTTAATTTATTTTTCAACTCACTCAAAATGTGCACTTATCAAATCTTTTGAGATAAGTGCACACTTTTATCAAATGTGCACTTATCTAAAAAATATACAAAATAACATAATTATATACAAATTTCTTGCCAAAGATGGCTAAAAATTCTTCTTTCAAGACATTTCAGTTGAAATTTATTTCCTCTTTTACACGCATTTGAACCCAAAATTCCAACCTTTAATAAATAATGTAATGAGATTTCTGGTGCAAATACCCATTGATACAACTTACAAATTATTACATTTTGTCAGTCAGAGAATGAACAGCTGGTACTTCAAAGACAGAAACTTAGCATTTGTATCATGTGTAAAAGTGCAGATATTGTTCAGCATAAATTCTTCTTGAAGATTCCGTCTACTTCTTTAAAATACTTTAATATCTCGTAAATAGATTTGAACATATTCTGAGCATATGTCACTGTTTTGAGAGAAGACGCGCAATTAGGCTAAATAAAACACAATCTCGTGAATGTGAAAGGTCACTCAATATTTAGATCAGCTCGCTGGCGACATTTGAAGATATTTAATAATAATAGTTGAACCATGGCAAAACGCTACACAAAGAGACGACAGAAAGCGAGGTTAGTGCTCACTATAAAATATTTAAATCTTCATTGCTATTCGTAGGGTCATTGGAGGTGACTTAGATAATAGAATTTCGATTCAAAATGCTTGTTTAACATAATACCCCTCTCCTTTGTATACTGATAGGTGCGTTTACAGAAGTAATGAATGAGTTCATTTGATGGGAATTTTACTAATTAGAGTATAGTTATTTCCAGTGATAAACCCTGCTTTAGAATGAACTCTAATGACTACTGAAAGATTCGTCTGGAGATGTTAAGAAAATTGTTATTGGATACTATCTTGACTATCACTTGTCAAACAGACCGATTGTAGGGTGTTAAAACCCGGTTGTTTTTTCATGTGACAGATAGACGTTTGGTTGTTATTACGACACACTTATAACATGATATCCTATATTCTCTACCTTTCATGGCACCTCAAATTTACAGTTAAACATGATTTTATCCTTCCATATATAGCAATAATTTCTACTGAGTACCTTTGTAATTGTCAAATATGCCTCTGACATGCTACGCTACCTGATGTTTTTCCAATAGAGCCCATTTGTGGATCTGAGAAGCCAGCATCGTTGACTATCTCATGATTTTCCCTGTCTAATTCAACATTTAATGGTGGCCACGGTAGTCTAGTGATCAAGGTATCGGATCGTGGCTGGCGTGTCATGAGTTCGAGCCCAGCACTACTGAAAACCAACCGTTGTAGGGGCGATGCCCGTTAAATCTGTCGAGTGCTCAAACCTCCTCCCGTTGGTGTGGTGTGATAGTTAGGAGCAGGGGTGCTAGCTCAGGTGTCGTCCTCGTCACTTGATCATGGTTCAAAATTACGAAGTCCGTCACCAAAAGCCTTCTTGTAGCTGAACAATGCGAAGTTAATATTCACTCCCTCACTCAACATTTAATGAGTGCTATGGAAGAAATTTTGCAAAGGGAACATCCGCCGACATTCTAATTGTTTCTTTTCTTAGACTAATGGAATGTCACTTCAACCTATTTTCATCGTACATGAACAAATTCTTTTTAATACATCGATTTTTAAAAATTTGTCTTACAGTGCATTAATATTCCATGTAGCTTTAATTTTTGAGACTAACAAGGGGAGGGCACGGCTAAAGAAATTCTTTTGGGGACGGGACTTTGTGTAATAGTAGTACTCCTTTAGGGTGTTCAACCCTCAACGTAATAGCGCCGAATGACCAGTCAATTGGGAGAAAATAGCTTTCGAAATTCATACTTAGTTTTTATACAATTATGTTTTCGTTAACGTCAAGATGCAGTAGCGTAGGTGGTAGAGTATCTGAATACCACTCGGTTGGTCAAGGTTCAAGTCGTGTGATCGTCTTTTTGTTTGTTTTATTTTTCAATTCATTTAAATATTTTTACAAATAAATATATTTAAAAAAAGACTAATTAAATATTTTAGATTAATTAAATTACTAATATGTAATATAAGATATATATTATTCTTATTATACTAGTTATAAAATAATGCAAAATAAATATTTATAATAATATATTTTTTAAATTGTAATATTATACATAGTATTTTATTTATAATAAATTGTATTTAATAGCATAAAACTATTTGTAACTAATTTTCAAAAAAATATCTTTTAATATTTACTATAAGATATTTTTATAATAAATATTGTTTATATTAATAATATTGAAAAACATATTTATTAAATATAATATAAATATTTATGTAATTACAGTAAAATTATTTTACTTTTTAAAATACAAAATAATTATAAGAAATATCATTTAATATTTAATAAATCTTTTTTTTTAAAATAAAGTTATTTAATTGTAAAAATAAATAAAATCGCGTGACTCGAACTCAATCCGCCAGCGTAGAAAGCCAGTACGTTACATTTATGCCACGGCGTCGCAGGAGGCATTTAAAACTTAATTGTATAAAAGCTAAGTATAAATTTCGAAGTCTATTTTCTCCGAATTGACTGCCCATTCTGCATTATAACATTGAGGGTTGAGCATCCTAAAGGAGTCCTACAATTACACAAAGTCTCGTCTTAAAATGAATTTCCTTAGTCGTGTCCTCTCCTTGTAAGTATTTCATATTGTACGGATTCCAGAATTATGTGCTAAGGATGCCATTATAGTCACACTCTAGTGTATTTGAATCATATGATATCACCATCTCTTCTTCCTGCATCTAGTGATATCGCATCAATGTAGTATATAGTTCAGGAATTCCAAATTTATTTATATCCAGTATCACTTAAACTCATTGTGATTAAAGAACAAAAAACATTAAAAATGCATTTATAATGATATAGCTTTTTATCTAAGCATTTACTCATTATCAGAGATTGGTAAAACATATATTAGCGGCGATGCACTTAGTTGAAATAGTTGAAATGGAACATTGTACCCTCTAGCCATTATTAGGCATAGTATTGAGCACTGCAATTTCATTGTGATTTTTCCTAAGCCTGGCTATCATAGTCCCAGAGCCAAAGCCTTTTCTTTTGTTGGCTAAAGTGGCGTAGCTTATTTAGAATCAGCGTTTGAGAAAGTAGTGTCACCTAGCAGCTCTCCTTGAAAGGAAATCATTCTCTTACAGAGTTCTTCAAGATGGCCCATTTAGCTCAGATTCCAAAGATAGGTAGTGCTTGTTCTACCTGTTCACTTTTTACTATAACAATCACAGTGAATTTTTCATTTACAAAATTCTTAAAAATACCTCTGTGGCCTCAAATCACATCATAGTATAGTATGATCAGTGCTTTTGGGAATTCTCCAGGAGAGGAGGAAGGACGTCAGGGATTTGAATGGCCATTCTAGTATACCATTCTCAATACGCCTTAACATATTCTTTTGATTTTGTCAATTTTCAGGGAAAACGGTAAAAATTAGTGTGATTAATTATTGCTTAATAGATGAATTATTAATAACAAATCATTAAATTTGTGCATATACATAGATTATAATTAATCGGAAAATTAAGGGCAGGAGTGGACGAGGACCTCCCCTCAATAATGCCACTGACTGGGATCATGATTCACAATTTTGATGATTTTTCCTCTTGTGGTCGCCTCAGCCGTGCAATTAATCACTAGTCACCGTCAAAACACTTGGATCAGCTTGGGGTAAGGTGGGAGAATATTTCTTTGTTCTAAAGGAAATTTATTTAAGGATGACTCATTTATAGTTACTACTCAGAAGAGTGCAATTTGCCTAATTTTCATTTCCTGTAACAATTCTCCATTTTAACAAAGACTTCATTAAAAACTCAATCTTAGAAGTATGTGATTCAAATTAACTTAATTAGTTATAAAAACGAAAATATTTTATGTACTAAAAATTAAATATTAAGTATTTCTTCACGGATACAGAATCTACATTTAAAGTGACCGCCAGTAGATCGCAAAACCAGTTAATTTATTTTCTTCCACTGTTTCATCAATTCTTTGCTCAGTTCAGTTTATAATATTTTCGATTAGTTTAAGGAAAATTCAGAAGCAAATGCTTGAACATTTAAGAACTTGGTACCCAAAATGACCTTTTTCATTTTATTAAATCCTATTTTGCATGAGTATCTTTCATTTGATATATCACTTTTGTAAATCAGGAAGAAGTTCGATATGGATAAAACTTGTTTGAAAATGCAAATTAACAAGTCAGTAATTGACCAAACCCTTCTTTTAGAAAAAGTAAAAATTTAAGAGTTTGATAAAATCTATTTTAAAAAGTAATAACTATAAAAAGATGTAATGAAAGCCAAGTCTTACCAAAGGCATTTACAATATAACAATTTTTGTTCTTTGTAGAGTATGTGCATATAATTTTTAGATTAAGGCATTTTATATTAATAATTTCACAATTTCAACTCTGTTATCAAATATTTTCCTTACAAATATAACCGCTGTCCTATAGGGAAGAAAAACTAATTTCCAGTCCTGACAGAAAAGAATGAATAAGTTATGACTGGAAATAATTTTCTATCAGATAATTATATCATACAATGAAGATTTCATTTCATTAACACAAGGAAATGGCTGATTTTTATCAATATTTATTATTATTCAATTTGGGGAAGCTGGAGACAATGGATTTATGAAGACTAAAATTAACCCAGACACATATCTTATGATTTCAGTATTTAAAATTGAAGAACGGCGTCAATAATTACCATAACCCAGATTTATTGTACATTCAGAGATTAGTGTTCATTTTCAGGCCCAGTTCATCTTTCAGAAGAAGCATGTGGGCAGAAGCTACAACAAACTAGAGTTAACATTGAAAATCTTCCTCAAAATCATGGGAAGCAGAGTGATAGTTTTTAAAAGAGCAGGTCACCTTCAGTATGCAGTGAGTGCAAAATGCAGAATCTTTAATTTAGCATGTTTAATTCAGGAGAATGCAGCCATAGAATGACAGAACTTGCTGGTATGTGCGGTACACGGAGAAAAGAAATACTCAAAAGATATTTCATGGACCTCAGTTTCAAATGGAGTTTGGTACATATCAGATTGAACGCATGCCTTTACAAATATGAGACGTACCCATGTACTCAATTTCAAAATGTGGTTAATTAGCACTTATCAAGGCAAATTAAAAGATATTAGGATTAAAAAGTTTTAATATACTGTTCACATATTACAAAGATTGGGTTCAACAACAAGGATTTAGTTCCTCATAAATCTTCCAGACTTCTTGCATTTCTGCACTTCCATGGACAGGCAAATTGATTGTTTTGATTTTATACTTGGGCTTTTATAGATTTAAACGTAAAGTAAGTATTAAGTAATATTATTGAAGGTATGCTGTACATTTGGAGCATTTATTTAAACATAAATTTTCAATAAAAACCTTACTTTTCTTTAAAAGTGTGCATAGAACTAGAATTAAGGTTCAAGTGTAGTATATAGATACTTGGCGATGTAAAATTTTGGTAGTAAAGATCAGTCATGAAGCTTCTTCTTAATAGTTCCAGAAGCCAGATAGATTCATTATCTAACCAATAATATCTATATAAAATCAAAGAGATGACCCTCTCCTACTACACTTGAGTCAGGAGATTAAAATACAATTCACAAAATTTTAAATTATTTTGGATAGATTAGAATTTTAGGTTAAAATTGCAGTTACAATCAAACCTTATGTGCGAAAATTCTAATTATTATGTTCGTCAATAACTAAAACTGCACTGATAACATCATTATCTGTGCCTAAAACTGATAAGGTTGTTATTTTTGGGAGTGGTCAATTTTAAAAAGCGTATTTTCTCTGATTGTATATTACCATCATTATAAATGCATACAGAGATTATAGTCTAGATAAAATAAAATAAAGGATTTTCTTAAAGAATGTAATTCAGTATCTTAAAGAAATCAATTTGTAGACTTTACGTAGAGCCAAGAACATATCGAGACAGTGGCACTGAGATTTAAATACAATATGAAAGATATTCTACTATTGTACATTTTCTTAAACTCACCATGTTATAAATCAGACTCTTTAGCTTCATGTTTAACCTAATTTTCAATAACATTTTCTGGAGTTTATAGTTATAAAGTGCTTCGAGTTTAGTAAAATTTTCATGAAAAGATTGCAATTAGGATCTTTTACACAGAGTCTAATGAATGTATTCAAATAATATTTGAGTACATAAATAATGGAACATCTTTATACTAGGAATTAAAGATATGTATTACTTTTAAAAATTTTAAATGTACCAAATTTTATGCAAAACTCGATTTTTAAAAGATTAATGATATTTTACATTTAAATTACAATGATACATAAATACAGTAATTCCCAAAAGTGTTATTACACTTGCAGTTTCTCAAGTTATTGATTTGACTAATAAAATTAGTATATGTAGAAATTGCCAATTTTTATGATATCTGCAACTTATTAATGGAATGACATAATTATTTTTAAAAATATAACTATTATTTTAAAGATTAATAAATCAAAAGCTCCTGAAAATTCTTTTCAAATCTTAGGGCAACAAAGTCTCAACGCAAGCTTTAAATACTTGTATATTTCTTTCTTAATTTAGAACTTAGTAGGATATCTTTTAGTGTCACAACAACACTTTGGACATCTTGATATAGATTTAATAGGTTTGTAATTTCTGCATCCCGATTTGCCTCCATGCTTCTGTGATTATTATTTTACCTTTACATTCTGTATTTATGTCCTTCTTTTTATTTTAAATCTATAGTTCAAATATGCTCTGTAGGCTTCAATAAATTGAAGTTAGGAGGTGTTATCACAAGAATTTTAGACAGTTATAAGACATGGCCAGGTACGGTAAGGCAATGCAGCTCGGCTTCATTATCCTCTTAAATCGTATTTCAATATCAATTTGGACAGACAATTTAAATTTCTCTTTAAAATGTTGACTAGAGCTCTGATTCTCAATACCATCAAAATTACCTAATTCTGTGATCTCCTTTATGCAGAACACTTCCCACTTCATAGTTCATTCATCAACTAGATTCTTGTGACTTGATTTCAGAAATTCAAAATTGACAGAAGTGGTGGGATGTAGAAAATTCAACATTTTTATTAAATATAATAATAATTTTTAAGGAAAAATGGGACATTAATCCAGTGATTTATAGCAGAACAGGCTCTCCCTCCGTATCAACTGGAGAATTATTTCTTACAGGAGAGGTGTAAAATGGGCTTCAGGAATTAGAGTAATTTGAGTATTTTTGATGGTATTTAAGGAATCATAGGCTCTCATTTAAATATTTTAAAGAAATTTTAAATTATCCTCAGTTGGATCTTCAGGTAGGCCATTTTTGTGAGATGTGGCATGGCCAGACTGTCTCAATGCCCTGTGGTGTCTCTATAGCTGTGCCCAAAGGATTTGAAACCTCCTCAATCCCAATTTATTGTGGAGGCATGGCCCAGGAGAGCTAGATTTAAAATAAAAGCATGACATATAAACACATAGTAGGAAGTAAAAACAATAATCACAGAAGCATGGAAAATCAATGCAGAAATTAGCTCAATAAATCTATCTCAAGATGTCCAAAGTTATTTGTGGACACAAAGATATCCTACTAAGTTCTAAATTAAGAAAATGCAATGGCCCCAAAGCCTATATTTGGATTACAGTAGAGTATTCTAAGACTTTGGTAAATAATTTTCAGGAGCTTTGATTATGAATTTTTAAAATAATAGTTATACAATTTAAAAATAATTATATCATTCCACCCAGAATTAAATTACAGATGCCTGCAATTCCAAAATGAATTTTATTAGTCAGAACAATAAATTTTATAGGAAATTGCAAGTGTCTGGACACTTTTGAGTTCACTATTATATACAGAAGTTAATTTTGAGATTCATAACACAGATGAACTAAATAAGAACATGTGTTCTGAGATTTGATTCAATATCAAAATATTTTGTGTAGGGATCAGCATCTGGTTTTTAACTCCAATTCAGTTTACTAATTATATAACTTTGCTTCTAGATATCATAGAAGAACAAAAATAAGTGTTTTGGAATCTTCGTGTATAGTCTTTAAAATAAAACACAAAGTAATTTTGAAATATTCACCCAAAACTGCAGATTTTGGGTAGTCCATATCTTAGTAGAGGTGCTTGATTCATAATAGAGTCACATTGTTGATTTTGGGCGCCTTATAGGCAAATAATAATTTAAGTATTCCTTTACTACATTGGAATAGTTTTATTTTCATAATGAACTTCTAGAGCTTGCGTAATGTTGAAAAGGCAAATATACAAAATAAATTTTATTTATAATTAGTAATCTTTTAAGAGACCATTTCATGTAGGTGCAGAACTTTTCTGGCTTATTAGTAAACTTATGGAAAAGGCAAAGTTCACATAAAGAAATTATTTTATTACATTTATTTTATGGTTCCTTTATTGTGACTATAGTGTTTTATTTATTTGGATGAAAATAAATGAAATATATCAGATTCTTTATATTAGCAATATAAATATATTTTATGCTTTTACTCATTAAAAGGTAGAAAAATTATAATTTTACCATAAATCTAGCATATCATATACCATCGTATTACATGCATATACTTTTCAATGTAATTTTTAATTTTATGTTTATTTATAGGAATGTACTTCATTTCCTTGAAGAACCTAAGGATGTATCTTTGAGTCAATATCTTAAAGTTTGAAAGTCATTTATTCTAAACTTCAGTAAAATAGTATACATCTAGAGTGCAACCAACTAAGTTCATAAGGAATGCCATTTCTGCAAATAACCATTATTTTGATTTAAAACTCTTATTTTTATCACTATAGTATATAGCATTACTTGCTGACAGATTCTTATTTTTGTGGTAAAGTATGCATATTACACCGGATTACTACGGTATGTGCCACAACAATTACTGATATTCAGAGATAACGTGCCAAGTTGGTGACCTGATTTTGCGTAATAGAGTATCATGGGTCAGCTACCATTATTAATTTGTATTGCACTTATAATTTCGCCAATATGGTTTGCAATGTATGAAATTACCAAAAATTAATGCAGGCTTGGGTGACTCTGTATGCAGGTATGTTGTACACAGGTAAAAGTATAAAATCTTGGTACTTAAGTATTATCACAACCAATTGGTGACATTATAAAACAAAGCCTGTTGCCAATTCAGCATCCATACCTGGGAACTCGGAGGTGCCACTGGAACAATCGCTGTCTAAATAGCTTCATGAGTTGGCCACTGATTTCCTGTAGCCTTGGTACACTGGATTGAGGTGCTTCATTTCATATAATGTCAGCTAATATGATTGCAATAGGGGCCTTGATTACTGAAGTGGGTTTATGACAGTTATGTGTGGATTTGGCGATTTGTTGTGATATCGTAATTTGTTCAGTCTGATATTTGAAGCGCAATTAGATTAAATTATAGTTTTAGAACGTAGCTTTTATCAGAGCTAAAAGTGAAATAGATCTTATATAAGGATAGAATGATTAGCTAGAAGAGTGTCAATAGTGGTAGGGTCCTATGTACTGCATTTTACACTAACTCATTTGGAATAGACAATGAAATTAACAATTGATATTGGTAGCCCCACTCTTTTAAAATGCAGTTATTATTTTCCAGTTCAGTTTTATTTTTCTTTTCTTGGCATTTTCTAAATGCCTTTTGTTCTATTTCTTTAAATCCTGGCATTCATATTTTTCTAGTGGATTTTCTAAAGATGCTTATATTTTGCTTCTGTAATGTAATTCCTTTTGCCAGAATAAATGATCTTTTAAATTATTATCATATTGAGTTCTTAGTAGGAGACCATCATCATTGATTGAATACTATTGGATGCGAAGATTATTTGCAGCGATTTCAAAACCACTTCCTAAGATGTTAATCTGCCAGTGTGCAGTATAAAGCAATGCATGTGAAAGA